>JAPKLX010000451.1:0-37806 GCA_026898415.1 Leonotis leonurus | reverse complement strand
GGTCATGTTCCCGGCTTTACTAGAATTAGTAGGAAGCGGGCGTGACATCCTAACCTAGCCCAAAATATATATAAATAGGGTGCAAGATTGCCGATTTCTACACTTATCACACTCATAGAAATCGGCCAAATTGGAGTTTTCTATCTCCAATATTTTCAAAAATTTCAAAGCCTTAATCCTTGAATTTTCGTGTTTCTCTCTAGCAAAGGTTTGATAGCTTATTATCCACCCAATATCAAATCCTAGATCGAAAATATGTTAGCAGTTTCCAATGTAGGATCGAAGGAGATCAAAGAAGTTTAAAGAGATCGAGAGAGATCTAATTGGAGAGGATTGTTGTTCGTTGCTGACGATCCAAATCCTCTCTGAACAAGCGAAGGACTAGCAAATGAGATAGGTAATTCCGCAGTAATTTCTCCTATGTGGTAATATTTGTGGCTTATTTGATTTAACACCACATTTATTTCGTTTGATTCATTTTTTGGTGCTCAGTTTGTGGCTTAAATTGTAATCACATGGGGATTGACCGTGTTAGAATTTGACTTGTATTTGTTTTTCAATTATGTAAAATAGTGGAAAAATCGATCTACACAAAAAATGAGGCAGAGAAACAGAGGCCGTAATCGAGCTGCGACGCGTGTCGCGGTGCCCCTCCTGCGAGCGCGCAAAAGCGTGTGGCACGGCGCCTATGCGAGGTGCGTGTGCTCACGGAGGCACATCGCGCGGCACCAAGGCCCATGCGGGGCACGCGCGCGGGAGGAGGCATGCCACAACGCGCGATGTTTAGCCTATATTTGGTTGTCTAAACTCGTATATTCATCATCTTTATTCTTGTAGTTTTCCCATTTTTTTATGGTAATTTGGGCTCGATTCCATTCTCTTTCAATTCCAATTCCAGGTTCGATTTACTTATTGAGTTTATTTATGTTTTCAAAACCCTCTCCCTTCTCTTCTATATTTTTAACGAATTCGAATTACGAGTCACCTTTACTTCAATATTTTTCCATCATGATTTCAATTTATTTCTTTAGATTAAGATTTATTTCTTTCTTTAATTTATGTCTTTCAATTATGCTTTCGTTTATTTTTATTAGTCTATAATTTGTCTTCTATCGTAATTTATATTTTCCGCCTAGCTATAATTGAAATCAATTGCTCTCTTTAATTCTCAACTCGTTTACTCAATTCACAACTCGTTTTTATGCTCTCTTCAAATTCATGTCTTTCAATTATGTCTTCGTTTATTTTTATTAGTTTAGGATTTATCTTCTTTCGTAATTTATATTTTTTCGCCTAGCTTCAAAAAACTCCAAACAATCTTTTAATCACTTTGTTGTTGAACAAAGAATTAAATTGCTCTGCTAAGTCTTCTTTGAGAATACGACTTGAGTTGACTTATTATTGCTAGACGACCTCGTTAGATTACGAGCGACTCAAATAATTTTAGTCGAAATAAATTTTGGCGCCATTGCCGGGGAAGACTTTAGGCGATTTAATTCATTATTTCTTTTTTCTCTTTATTTTTATTATTATGTTTATTTCGTTCTTCTATATTGTGGTCCTAGAAACCACTTGACACCTTTCATTGACAACATCCATCGAAGATTTGAGATTTTAACCGCGCTAGGAGAAGACCTCAAATTTATTGAGGAATTATGCTTATCCCAATTATTCGAGGAGATGGCCGACGAAAGCATTGAGGAGTGGCCGCGGTACATGGGCGACTTCACTAGGCCCAAATTTGGCACGACAACTTCCTCAACAATCGTTCTCGTGTGACGGCCGTAAGAAACTATGAGCTCAAACCGCACCATCAATCTCTACTGCCGAATTACCACGGACTTCCGAATGAAGATGCTCTTACATTCATTCGGGAATATTGCACAGTGGTGCAAAATTTCTTCTTCTCTCACTGACTGAGGTCCAACTGAAGCTGAAGTGTTTTTCTTTACACTTAAAGATCGGGTGAAATCCTGGTTTCTATCACTTCCCTTTGGCTCGCTTACTACTTGGGCATCGGTATGCGTGAAATTCATGTTGAAGTACTACCCTAATCATTAAACTCAAGCGATACGTACAAAAATGATCAATTTCTACCAAACCCACGACGAGCCATTCCATGAAGCCTGGGAAAGATTTCAGGAGCTACTACAACAGTGCCCGCATCATCAAATGGCACCAGAGATGATATGTCAGTTCTTATACAACGGTCTACTTCAGACCACACAATTCATGGTGGACAGCTGTGCAGGGGAAACATCGCAGTCAAAATTGCTGAGGAGATGAATGAAATCTTCGAGATACTAGTGGCAAGTTCACAGCAGAAATTATCTCGAGCCCGCTGTATGGAAGCAAGTGTAGTGACTACTAGCCCAGACCTAAAAAAGCAGATGGCAGAGGTGATGAGAGAAATCCAGGAACTTAAAATAAGGAGACCATCATCACCACCGAGACAACTCGTCATCCGGAGCAGTGTGAGATTGGTGAAGATTTTGGCCATGCTATCGAAAAATGCCATCGAATGGTAGAAATGACGCCTGAAGGACAACCTGATATTTACGCTACACAGGGATTCGCCCCCCAACCTCACCCTCCTCAACAAAATTCAGGTTGGAGGAATCAGCAAAACTCGGGGAGGGAACCACAAGCTCAGGGGCAAGGAACACAGAACTTCTAGAATTTCTCTAATGGACGATCCGAATTCAACAACAACAATATTACTCGCAACAGCCTCAGTTTTTTCCACCACAGTAACAATAGTTTTATCCCCCTTTGATGCAGCAGTACCCCTCACAAATGCAGCAATACCCTCATCAACTTGTTCCTCCTCAGAGATCACCTATTGAGGACAGTTTAACTGCATTTATGCAAGAAAGCAATAAGGTCTGAGAAGCTCAAGATGCCACAATTAAACGCCTAGAGACAACTATGGGGCAAATTTCTGGCGCAGTTAACCAGTTACAGCAAAGCCAGCAGACGGGAAATATCCTAGGATAGGGTCAACAACCTCATCAAGCTCAATCTGTTACATTCCTTAATAAGGGAAAAGCGGTTGAAAATAAGATGGAGATGTTTCCGAAACCTAAAAAGTAGTAGAGACCACCACCTAAAGTGGAGGAAAAACAGCCCGAAGAGGAGCTTCATAAGGCGGCCAATCCATATTTCCCACCCATTCCTTATCCCATCAGGTTAAAGAATACTAAAAGAGGCCAGCAGTTTGCAGGTTTATATAAGATGTTATCCAAATTGACTGTGAATGTCCCCCTCCTCAAGGTAATTAGGAATATCCCCGTGTATGTCAAATTCTTCAAGGAGCTAATCTCAAAGAAGAATAAATTTGACGATTGAGAACTAGTCACAGTGTCTGAAGTGGAAAGTACAATCATGCAGCAACCTTTACCTCCTAAACAGCGCGATTCAGGTAGCTTCGTTATTGATATCACTTTAGGAAATGGTATTTTTTTGGGAGATTATGCCAATATGATCTTAATGAGGTGCAGGGCTTTGCATCTTACATCGTTGGGCTTCTTGGGAGCCTGCATCCCGGGGAGATACATGCTAACTATGGGTAGGAAGCAGGAACGCCCTTCCTTTAGCTCTGCAATGCAATCACCGACCTAGGCCCCATCCTGGATCTCAGCATTTCATAGTGTCCTGTGCCTGGCCAATGCGAATTAGCTTAGCTTCCGTGGTCGAGCAGTCCGAGCAGGAAGCTAGAAAGACCGATTTAAGACAAGTTTACGGTCTAACATTTTGTTATGAACTGGCTGGACAAAGATGGATTGAAGGACAACTGTCGGGCAAGGTCGGTTAGCTGCACATCCTTAGAAGACAACATATAGTTTTAAACAATTAGGATTACGTAATCTAATCTATAGTTTAGGACAAACTATAGTTTATATTAATCTATAGTTTAGGACAATATTCACCGGGTGGTGAGTACTCCGAATGATCGGATTTTCCCGGTGTGGTTTCCCATACCCATCTCTTTTATAAATTTATATTTTTGATTTAAGAGAGTGGGGTAGAATCCTTTTGAATTCCTATATTGTAAGAACTTTTAAGAAAATCACTTAGAACGATGTCAAGTTATATGGTCATTGTCGCGAGGTGTGAACAATTAGGGGTTCCCTAATGTATCCTCACGCGGTTTCCCATGCTCATGGTTCCCATAGGAGCAGAGACCTCTTGACAAAGTTCATTTAATAAAACACGGATACGCAACAAGTGGTAATAAACAACAAGCCAATTGAATCAATCAATTTATATCATCATGCATCACTATTTTAATCATTCTACTAAGATCTATAATCCGGTCCTAATGTTTTACAACTTCTTAGTTCATCTATGTTTCACAACATAAATTAACTCCTAATCAATTAAGGAATTCAAATCATGTCTCATCTCAAACATAAGTCATGCTTCGATTTACCCACGATATATAAAGACCAAGTAGATCAAAAAATAATCAAAATATTGCATGCTCACAAGACATGAAAATAAAACGACGAATGCATGCATAAAAAGACACCCCTCCCCCTCCTACAAAAATAGAGCAATGCCCTCATTGCGGAAAGTAAAGATCTAAAAGGTAGGGAGAGAGAAACGTCCCTGAAATGTGGCATTCGGGACAACAAACGGAAAGAAAAACCTGCAAAAATAAACTAAAAAATAGAGGGAAAAACAAAAGTTAGCCGAAAACACACTCACACGAAAAGGAAAAGAAAGCAATAAAGGTACCTCAACAGTGAGACAAAGGCTCACTGTTGGTCGGGAGGAGGATAGGTGGGTTTGGGGAAATTGGGGATGAAGAATGGGGGAAAAGTGGAAGAAATAGGGAGAGAGAAGGTGAAATAGGTGTGTTTCGGACAACTCAGCGGCCGTTGACAAGTCAGCGGTCGCTGAGTATACTTACGTAATTTGTTGGAGCTTCTTTGAAAGATTTTTACGAGACATAGGTCAGCGGCCGCTGAGGAGTCAGCGATCGCTGACTCGGTGTGGTTCGCGGGCTGTGGCGCTGGCGCGGAGATGGTGCGCGAGGTCAGCGGTCGCTGAGTGTGCCGCGGTCGCAGACCTTGCCCTCGTCAAATCCGTCTTATTTTCTTCCGCAAATTGCATTCGACTCGGTTTTCTCCCAAATTGATGATACCCGATGCCAATTTATTTTAAATGGCGGGTTCTCCTTCTTTAAATGTGGTATGTCACCCTTTGATGGTGGGATTTTCCGGAGAACGAGCCACCCTCTCTTAGGGGGTTTGATCTTATCGGGAGGCGTTACGGATTTGATGATTGGACGCATGAGGGCTCTCGCATAAGTGGGTGAATGAGCGTGACAAGGTGCGGTATTTGGATGCCTCGATTTCGGTGTAAGATGTTTATTTGGACGAATCTTAGTGTTTTGTACTCCTTCAACTACCGTCACACGATCGGTCTCTTTATGTTTGGCCTTGTCGATATCTTGGGTGACTTCCTTTATCTCACTAAAATCCAGTAATGTAGATTCCTCAAATAATGGATTAGTGAATTTGATAGAACATGCATCGATTAAGTCAACCGAGGTCGTGGGGTGGTCATGTTGTGTGGAGAATGATACTTCCTCCTCAAGGACGGACATTGTAATGGTACCATTTTTGACATCTATGATGGTATTCGTGGTAGCCATAAAAGGTCGTCCAAGGAGTAGTGTATGCTCGACTCCATTCTCATGCACATCCCCTATCTCAAGAACAACAAAATCAATGGGAACGATTAATGGACCAATTTGAACAAGCACATCTTCAATTATTCCTTTAGGATGACGAATCGATCTATCCGCTAATTGTAAACTCATGCTAGTAGGTTTTAAATCTCTTAGACCAAGTTGTTTAAAAATAGAATACGACATAAGATTGATTCCCGCTCCTAAATCTAACATGCCAGAAGCTACCTTACCGTTACCTAACATGATATCAATAACGAAGCTACCTGGGTCGTGTCGTTTAGGAGGTAAAGAATTTTGCATGATTGTGCTTGCTACCTCGGAAATAGTCACCAACTCTTGATCATCAAGTCTCTTCTTCGTTGATGTTACTTCTTTGAAAAATTTGACGAAAGATGGAATATTCTTGATCGCTTTGAGGAGTGGAACGTTCACTGTTACTTTGGATAGCATCTTGTAAAGATCCGCAAATTGCTGCTCGCTTTTAACATCCTTTAGCTTGCTAGGATAAGGAATAGGCGGAACGTATGGATCGACCGCCTTATGGAGCTCCTCGTAGGGGTGCTCTTTTTCCACTTCGGGTGGTAATTTGTCCATCGTGTCAATCTTATAACAAGATCTCATCTCCATCTTTTTATCCACCACTTTACCATCCTTTAGAACGGACACGGCTTGCACTTGATGGGGTTGTTGGCCTTGGGCAGGAATTTTGCCCGTTTGTTGGCCTTGCTGCAATTGATTGACAGCGCCAGAAATCTGCCCTATAGCCATCTCGAGGCGTTTAATGGTGGCATCTTGAGCCTCTCGAACCTTCTTGCTTTCTTGTATGAACGCGGCAAAACTATCCTCAATTGATGATTTTTGAGGAGGAGCAGGTGGATATTGCGGCATCGGTGGGGGATAGAATTGTTGCTGCGGTGGTGTAAAGAATTGTTGTTGTGGCGGTTATGGTGGATAATACGGCTGTTGTTGATATTGAGGATGAAAATTCGGAGCCGGTGGTCGTCTATTTTGGAAATTTTGTGCTCCATGCCCTTGGAATTGGGGTTTCCATCCTGAGTTTTGTTGAGGCTGAGGCTGGGGTGTGAATTCCTGTGCTGCGTACACCTCGGCTTGCCCTTCGGATGTCATCTCTCCCATTCGCGGACATCCCTCTACAACATGGCCAAAATCGCCACAAATACCGCACGGTTCAGGTGCAACTTGTTGGAAAGACGGTGATGGGGGTCGGTTCATCTTCAATTCTTGTAGCTCCCTCATCATATCCGCCATTTGTTTCTTGAGATCGGGGCTCGTAGTCACTGCGCTGGCTTCCATTCGTCTCGGGCGTGTGGATTTCTGATGCGAACTCGTAGCTAAGGTTTCGAAGATCTCGTTCATCTCCTCCGCCGTCTTGACTGCAATATTTCCTCCCGTCGAACTGTCCACCATGAATTGAGTAGTCTGGAGCAAACCATCATAGAAAAATTGACAGAGCATCTCCGGTGCCATTTGATGGTGAGGAAACTATTGAAGTAGCTCTTGAAATCTCTCCCACGCCTCATGGAATGGTTCATCGTGTGCTTGTGCGAAATTCATTATTTTAGTACGTACCGCTTGAGTTTTGTGATGCGGATAGTACTTCAACATGAATTTCTCACAAGCAGATCCCCAAGTAGTGAGTGTTCCGGATGGAAGGGATAAGAACCAAGATTTGGCCCTATCCTTCAATGTGTAAGGGAAACACTTCAACTTGAGTTGATCCTCCATCAGAGAGTGAAGTGGAAAAGTCTGCACCACCGTGCAATATTCTCGGATGAATGTCAAAGCGTCTTCACTCGGGAGTCCATGGTACGTCGGAAGTAATGATTGATGGTGTGGCTTTAACTCATAGTTTCGGACTGCGGTGTCGAGAACGATGGCTGACGTAGAAGTCATCCCGAACTTGGGCCTCGTGAAATTGCCCATATAACGCGGCCTCTCGTCCGTTCTCTCATTGGCCATCTCTTTGAATAAACGCGGAAGCGAAGATTCGTCAATGTGCTCAATGTCTTCTTCTACGGATGCTAAAATAACACGTTTCCGGTTTATGTTATCAATGAAGGGCGTCAATGGCTTTCTAGCACTGCGGCGACCTTGCATAAACAACACTCGACAAAAACGTTACGCGTACCACAATATAGAAGAAGAAAGTAAACATAGTAAATAAAATAGAATAAAAGGAAAAATAAAAAGAAAAAGAACAATGAATTAAATCGCCTAAAGTCTTCCCCGGCAACGGCGCCAAAATTTGTTTCAACTTATTTTAAACTGTCAGTACGTGGCATTGTTTAGACCAGACCCACTGTCCGATAAAGGGACTCAGTATCGGGCACGAGGAATATTTTCAGCCAATATACTTCCAATTATATTAAATTGCTCGCAATTTAAAACGAGTTTGTTATAGATTAATAAGCTGACCCTAGTCGTATTCTCAAGGAAGACTCAACATGGCAATTATATTCTTTGTTCGTAAAAACGGAAAGCAATTAAAAAGAGTTTGATTTGGATTTCTATAGCTAGGCGAAGAAAGTAAATAAGAAAGAAAGTAAAGTTTAAACTAAGAACGAAAATTAAATCTAATCTAAGAAAGTAAAGAACTTGAAGTTTGAAGACGAAAGAAAAACGGAAAGAAATCTAGAAATTAAAAACGATAAAGGGAATTGAAAGCATAAAACTAAACAAACGATAAAAGTGAAATAAATGAGGCAACAATTAAAGGGAAAGAAACGAACTTGAATTAAACTCGAAATATGTCTGGAAACGACAATGAAAATCTGGAAAAACGGTGTTCGAATGTTGTAAACGGCTAACTCCAAAACGAAGAACGGAACGAAAAATCCTATCTAGAATGCTAAGTCTCGACCCTTGATTGCGGGATTGAGACGAACTAAAAATAATGGAAATATGCTGGAAAACTAGTCTAGGAATTCGTGCCAAAAGGAATCGGGACGAAGTGTGGAGAATTGTGATATTTCGAATAAATGGCACGACGTGTCTTTTTATAGCGAGAGGAAGGTCAGCGGTCTCTGGATGTCACCGACCGCTGACTAAGGTTGTTCCGAGTGGCGCTAGGGTTCGTTGCAACGGCCCGCGCGAAAAACGGGGAGTCTGCGACCACTTAGACAGGTCAGCGGCCGCTGACTCGTGTGCCGCGGCCTGGCACAGCCGCTGGCGCGCGGCTGGCGCGGGCGCTGGCTCAGCCTAGCTAGTCAGCGACCGCTGATCATGGGTGAAATCCTAGTTTCTATCACTTCCCTTTGGCTCGCTTACTACTTGGGCATCGGTATGCGTGAAATTCATGTCCCACACATTTTTTGCACACATCTCGCACATGTCCTGGACGTGTCTTGGCCCATGTCTCGGCCAATGTTTGTGCCGACCCGCTCGGCACTTTGCCTCGGCACCATTCCTCCAGAGGGACTTGGCCACGTGTCGGCCGGCCCCTCACATCACCCGCGCATCACCCACGCGCCAGGCTCGCGCCACGCTCGCGCGCCATGCCTGGCAGGACACGGTGCCATGTCTCGGCATCCTCAGACATCTCTCGGCCAATTCACGACTGAGTGGTGCGAGTTTTCCGGGCATCCCATGCACCATTCTTGTGCTAGTCCGCCTAGCACAAGGGACAACACTCACGTTGCCCTGGTGGGCGACAATCGCATCACCCGGCGTCGCATCACTGCGCTTTGCCTCACACGTCTCGCATTGTGCTTCGGCTCACCTCGGCCCAAGGCCAAGGTGTACAAAAATAACACTGTGACACTACATCATTTTTCAGTTTTTCCTTTCCTTTCGTGTGAGTGTGTGATCAGCTAACATTTTTGTTTCCGTTGTTTCTAGTTCTTTGTAGGTTGTCTTGCTTTTCTATTTCACACCGAATGCAGCATTTCAGGGATGTTCTCCTTAACTCTACTTTATATCTCTTCACTTTCTATAATGAGGACATTGCTCTATTTTCGTAGGGGGAAGGGTTTATAAATCGAGTCGTGGCATGTTTTTGCAATATGATAGGATTTAAAATCACTTGATTGATTTGTCTTGATTCGTTCTATGAAATGTTAGATGATCGTAGGAATGTGGGGAACATGTGACCAGATTCTTAATCTTAGTAGAATGATCAAAATAGTGATGCATGATGAAATGAATTGATTGATTCAACTGGCTAGTTGAATCAATCACTCATTTTTTATCCATGTTTAATTAAAAATGAACTTGTCGAGAGGTCTGTACTCTTCTGGGAACCATGGGCACGGAAAATCGTATGAGGATACATTAGGAAACGCCTAATTGTTGTCACCTCATGACAATGACCATATAACTTGACATTGTTCTAACATCTTTGTGAATTCGGAGTATATGAGGATTCTACACCGCTCTCTATAAGAAAATTCACACCTTACAAAAGAGATGGGTATGAGAAACCACACTGAAAAAACCCGAACATTCGGAGTACAGTCCGATGAACATTTTCCTTAAAACTCTCCATGTTTAAAATGAATAAGAAAAAGAGAAAGATAATATAATAAAGTGAAGAATAAAAACTCTAGCCAGTTATGTGATCTCAATGATACTGTTTGCAACAATGTTTTGTTTTATTCAAATTGATTAGTATCTAGTCAAAGTGGGCCACTTACTTCTATGATCTCTACGTGATGTGACATGATGATCAATAGATTAATATTGTGTATGATTTGAAGTCTTGTCAAGAATACATGTCGTGTTAGATTTTTTCATATAGATATTTTAGACTAAGTTATGCTTGAGGACAAACAAAATTTTTTGTGTGGAGGGATTGTTTAGCTTGTTTTTGGTCGTCTAAACTCGTATATTCATCATGTTTATTCTCGTAGTTTTCCAATTTTGAATGGTAATTTGGGCTTGATTTACATTTCATTTTATGTTTCAGGATCACAAGCTCAAACGAGTGCTAAAGTTGGAAACAAGATGAAAAAAGATCGAAAAGTGAAGAAAAAAAAAGGTAGGGGCCGAGAGCACAAGTTAGCGACCGCGGAGCCTATAGGGACCGTTGACTAGGCCCTATGCTGCCCCATAGTCAAGCTAGCACGCGAGGAAGCGAGCGCGATGGTCAATGACCGCTGACCCCAGCGGATGACTCGGAGGAATTGGCTAATGGCCCAGCGGAATGCCGGTAACTCATTTGGTCAGCGGTCGCTATAAGCTTCGCGGTCGCTGACTTGTGCTCTTGGTCCCTATCTTTATTATCTTGTCATTTCCCGATCTTTTCTCGTCTCGTTTCCAACTTTAACATTATTTTGAGCTTGTGATCTTGAAACATAAAATGAAATGTAAATTGAACCCAAAATGGGAAAATTACGAGAATAAAGATGATGAAAATATGAGTTTAGACGACAGCGCGCGACATGCGCGGGTGCTGTCGAGTGCGGGCTATAGCCTGGGCGCTTGAACGCCTAGCAAACGCTGGCCCTCGGATGAGCCTCGACATACCTCGACTATGAGGGAGGCAGGCCCGGGGTGAGCCCAATCATCACTTCAAGCCCGATTTTGAATTCTTGGGCCTCTTTCTATCCCGGTTTGGATTTAATTTTGATATGGAGATGAAGAATCAAGAAGATGGAGGATTTTATTTTAAAATCCTTAGATTTAAGAATTAGTTAAAATTTTATCCTATTTTGTATATTGGATGTAATTTATGTGCTTGCATGTTTTAATTTGGCGTTATTTGCTATTATTATGGATGATCATATCTTTTATGTGATTTGCCATAATATGTGAATTATCCATGTTAAAAATATTTTATCAAAAATGGTTAAGCGATAATTGTAATTATTTTGAGCAGTTTTTGCATTTTATTAATTGTAATTACATTTTATTAATCTCCATGAGACAGTTTTATACAGTATGTTTCGAAGCATGATCATTTTTTTAAGGTTTTCGATTATTATATTTTGAGCATGTTATTTATGATAGATTGTTTTATTTATTCTAAGTTCTGTTGATTAAGCATGGCTTTCTATCCACTTGCTTCAATTCTTGAAAAAAATCGCGTTGAGAACAACAATTATATTCATTGAAAAAGGAATTTGGACATTGTCCTTACTGCTGATGACATCAAGTTCTTCCTTGACGAACCATGTCCACCAGTTCCTGCTGACAACGCATCTGCCGGTGTGAGGGCTAAGTATGATAAATGAGTTTGTGCTAATCAGATGAATATCTAACACACTGCAACATCAACACAAATCCATTAAGATATCTTTGGATATCATGTTTATCCTGCATGAGATGTTCGGTACACAGAGCTGATTGGTCAAACAGTTAGCCATCCGCAATGTGATGAATGTCTCTATGGCAGAGGGGATATCAATTTGGGACCATGTCCTGAAGATAATGAGCTATTTGAGCGAGATCGAGACTTTAGGCGGTAAAATTGATGACGAGTCATAGATAGATATCGTTTTGCAGAGCTTACTGTCAAGCTTTTAGTCTATCCGTCTGAATTATATCATGAATAAAAATGATTATACCATGACAGAATTACTGGCTGAGCTCCAAACGGTAGAAGCTCTCATGAAGACCTCCCCTAAGACTGCGTTGGTGACTGCGACAACTCCAGCTTCTTCTAGCAACCCTAAAAAGGGTAGAAGCAAGAAGAAGGGAGCACCATAGTCTGCCAAAAAGAAGAAAGTAATTGGTGGTATCTCGAAGAAGAAAAAGGAGGGAATTGGAAAATGTTTCAAGTGCGGTGGGAAAGGGCATTGGAAATCAAACTGTCCACTTCGCACGAAGTCGGTGAACGGTCAAGGTACGTCTACAACTTTAGTAGTTACATCGTGGGGTAGTAGATACAGGAGGCACTGACTATATTTGTTGTGACTCGCAGGCCCTCCTGCGATGAATGCTACTTAGGGACGGAGAGATTTCAATCTCCTTGAGTGACTCTAAGAGAGTGGCGGCCGTTGCAGTAGGAGATGTGGAGCTGCAATTTACTTCTTCTGTTTTAATTTTACATGATGTTTTACTTGTACCTAGTTAAAGAATAAACCTTATTTCAGTTTCTAAACTCGTTTTGAATGGATGTTTAGTTTCTTTTGGTAATTCCATTATTTTCAAGAAAAGAGATTTGTTTATTTGTTCTGGTACGTTAATAACAATTTGTATACTATCTCTGCAAAACCCAAGCAAAAAAGTAATATGACTCTTAACTTATCTGCTAACTCCAAGAAGATAAAAGCTTATTTTCTTTCGTTGAATGATACATATCTATGGTACTTAAGACTTGGACATATTAACCTTAGGAGGATTCAAAAGTTAGTGGAACACGGCCTCCAGATAAACTCCAAGTAGAGCCATACTCGACATGTGAATCCTATTTGAAAGCAAAAATGACCAAGAGAACTTTCAAGGTCAAAGGAAATAGAGCCAAAGATGAGTTGAATATCATTCACTCCGACATTTTTGGTCCAATGATGACCCAGACGAGAGGTGGCGTGCATTTTTTATTCACTTTCATTGATGATTACTCCAAATATGGATACGCCTATTTGATGCACCACAAGTCGGATTCCTTTCAGAAATTTAAGGAATTTAGGGCACTTGTGGAGAATCATGATGGTAAGAATATCAAGTGTCTGCGTTCTGATCACAGAGGTGAATACCTTAGTATTGAGTTTTTGAACCATTTGTCGGAAGCACAGATTCAATCTCAGTTAACTGCACCGGGAACACCCCAGTAAAATCGTGTAGCAGAAAGGCGGAATAGAACACTCATGGATATGGTGAGGTCAATGATGAGTCATGCAGAGTTTCCAATTTTGTTTTGAGGATATGCCCTAGAAACGATAATTTACACATTGAACTTGGTGCCATCGAAGTCGGTCCCTAAGACACCTATTGAGCTGTAGGCCGGGCATCAACCCAGTCTAAGACATCTGAAGGTGTGGGGTTGTCCAACACACGTGATAGAAAAGGATGCCAACAAGCTAGCACCTCGTACTGACTTGTGTCTGCTCATAAGTTATACCAAAGAGACGAAAGGGTGAGAGTTTTATAGTTTCTGAGATCGAAAGGTCGTGATTAGCACCCACACTTGATTTCTAGAAGAAGACTATGTGAACAACCACAAGTCCAAAAGCGAGATAGTTCTCGAGGAAATGAGAAATACAACTTGTCCAAATTCACAAGAAACACAACCACCACCAGCAGCAACCCAAACACTTGCACCACCTATAGTGGAGCCTCATCGTAGTGGGAGAGTTGTTCGCCAACCCGACTGATTCATTGGAGTGGAAGAGGCATCTGACTCAGTCTCAGGCCTTGAAGAATCAGACCCATGGAATTTCGATGAAGCAGTCCAAGAAAAGGACTGTCACCTCTGGAAAGAAGCGATGGAGTACGAGTTGCAATTCATGGTAGACAATGAAGTAAATGAGCTAGTTGATCGGCTCGATAGCTACGAGGCCATAGGGAGTAAATGGGTCTTCAAGCAGAAAAGAGGTCATAGGGAGTAAATGGGTCTTCAAGTAGAATCTCTCTCGTGAAAAACATTTAGTAGATAGCAAGAGTAATCTTGTTATCCAACAGAGCGTTGTGTGCGAAATATGGTGGACTTAGTCTGTGCTCTTTATTAGAAAACCTTTAGAAAACTTAAGCATGTAGATTAACCGATTGATTAAGAATTCAGATTGAACTAGTTTTTGAATAAAACAACTGAAAGTAAAGATGCGTAAAATAAATAACACGGTTGTTTTTATGTGGTTCGGGAAACCCCCTACGTCCACGGTCCAATCCAAACCGGATTAGATATCCACTACAAGGATACTCTCTTCTTTATACTCGCTGAGAACGAGCCACAAGTTTCAAACACAATCTGGTTAAAACTTATGCACGAATAAGGGTCGTTTCCCTTTATAACTTACAGTTTACAACTGCAACAAGATATCTTCATGTTAATCCACTAGAAAACTACTAGCTAGCAAAGCTATCTTCCTTCTTCTTCTCGATAAGACAGACTTGAATCGAGTGGTGTGATTTCGACCATGAATGACTTAGAACACGATCTGGTATGTAGATATCTCCTCAAATGAATGCTTTGATGAGTGAGTTGATTTTTGAGCAGAGTAACAACTTGATAGACAATAATAATCTTGAAGTATCCGTTCTCTTCCAGTCTTGGTTCCAAGCTTTTATAGGTGTAGAATTTGAAATTCTAACCGTTGGTCTTGATTGATTCGATTACCAATCAAGAAATGTGAATCCCAGATTTATCTTTTCTTGCCTTGTGAGAGAGGTTGACCAAATCCTTCATTTATGGAATCCAGATTGTGATTGATACTTGTTTCCTTCATCGCGCAATGATTTATTTTCCTTCCAAATTTGATCTCTAATAAATACACTTTCCATCTTCGAGAGATCTGCTGATGTGGCAAGTTGATTTTTGGGATTCTCCTAAGTATATCTAGACCTTTAAATCGAATGTTAGATGACTAGGTTGATTTGGTTCTGGCTCACTCCATAGGGCATGATCTGGTTGGGCAGATTGACATCGATCTGGTCAAAGTCAAAATTGTTCCAGAGATTCTCCAAAGCATGATTGTAATCTCTGTGAATGATTTCTCAGCAATCAGATCGAGTGGTCATCGATCAGATCATCTACTTGCTTAGAACGCTCCTGCTGATCTGGTTCTTCGAACATAACGTAAGATAACAGAATGACTTCTATAGGATTTAATCCTTTACATTCTATGTCATCCACTAATCTGGTCTAAAGACATGTTCTCTATCAGATTCACTTTATGACCTAGTGATCTGGTATAGGTAGAACACATTACAGCCTAGCAAACATAAATAAATCTAAGTGTGTTTCAAGAGAACATCATCAAAACTAAATTTGTGTTGGGTGCCCAACAATTTCCCCCTTTTTGATGATGTCTAAACCACACTTTACAAATAACCCTAATAAAACTTTAAAGCATAATCTGGTTTTAAATAGCTAGAAAGGGTTAAGAGATCGTTATTAAATTATAACGAACATAGTTAATAATTTGGTTCTGGAGAATGAGACTTTGTCATTAGATAACCCACATGTATATATATATCAAATAATATCAAGGTGGATTACAAAGAGTGTTCAAAACCAACAAGGATAAGAAATATAAAGGAATTCTAAGTAAACCATCTGCCAGCCCCTTTTTTCTTCATCTTCTCACGCTGCGCATCAGAGGTAAGCTGGACACTCTCATAAATACCATCTCTCACTCTTGCGTAGTTCGGGTTATGGTTATCAATCTTGTAACCCTTGATATTGGCTACTTGATTAATGTAATTGATGATATATGTCTTATCAGGAATGCTGCTTCCAGGGATCATAGGGCAGACCATGTACTCCCTCACGCGTGCCTTAATCTGGAATTTAGCCTTATCGGCTGCCATTTTGATCCTCTAGTCTAGCTCATTGTCAACAAAATTCTCCATGTAGTGCTGGAAATCTTCATCAGTTGTTGAATCAGAGTAAGTGGGCTCTTTCAGAAAATATTTTTTCATAATAAACCCTTGCTTTAAAGACTCCCACTCCTTCTGGTTAGCTTCTGGAACCCATTTGTCCTTGGGCGTTTTCTTTTGCATTAAAAGATTCCATATTGTGAGTGACTTCTTTTTCTTCTTCTTAGACTAGGGAGTGGTTTGAGATGATTATTGAGAACGTTATGATGAAGGTGGTGAGAAGGGTGTTTGGTAGAACTTCTCTCTGGCCTCCTTATCAGCCAACTTCTTCTCCTGTTCGGCCTCATCTTTGTAGAACTGTGCCCTAAAAACAGGATCACAGGCTTGCTCTCTGTTTATCCCAAGTATTAGCAGTTCTGCTATCTGGTCGCCTTCATCTGTAGCCATTGGTTTCTTTCCATTGTCCTGTGTTGTTGTTTGTTGTTGTTGATCTGATGGTTCAATCGTTGGATCAGCCCTTGATGGAGTATATGGCTTCTCCGTGACTGATTGATTTGGTTTAGCACTTTTATTTCCTTCCGAACCTTGATCTGGTCCTCCCTTGTTCACTTCATATCCTTTGCCATTGCCATCTTCTCCTTTGGCTCCTTTAGCTGATCTTTCCCCCTTTTCAACATCATCAAAGGTTGTCTTGATTAGCGTGCGGAGGGAGTCGATCTTTGCTTTCATGTCTTCCAGCTTCTGTTCAACACCTACCTTGAAATTCCGTAGGAATGTTACATTCTAGTCAGTGGCATCGAGCTTCTTCTCCAGATTGCCGATTGTTGGGAACCCCACAGAAAATTTAAGTTTTGATGATGTTCTCTCGAAAACACACTTGGTATTATTTATGTTCTGTATTATTTCTATTCTGTTTCTATGCGACAGAAAGTTGAAGCAAGTCTAAATACTTGAAAGTTGGAGCAAGACAACTTTAACAGAAAGTTGAACCAGAAAGCTTCAAACAGAAAGATGAAAGAAATCTCAGACAGAAAGTTGGAGCAAGACAACTTTAACAGAAAGTTTAACCAGAAAGCTTCAAACAGAAAGATGAAAGAAATCTCAGACAGAAAGCTGAAGCAAGTCAACTTTGACAGAAAGTTGAACCAGAAAAGTCTCAGACAGAAAGTTGAAGAATGTCAACTATAACAAAAAGTTGAATCCAGAGACTTAAACCAGAAAGTTGAAAGATGTCAACCCAGACAGAAAGTTGAACCAGAAACACTTAACCAGAAAGTTCAACCAGATCAACTTTCAAATACTGAAATCAGATGAAATGTCCCTAAAATCCCAAAGTCTTAACAAGTCCATCGTGCCACAAAAGGAATAGAATCAATCAAGACCAGAAAAGGAAGGCTATCTGTCAAACGATCTGCTTACCATATTTGGAGGATTCTGTCAAACGCATTAGAAGGCAAGAGGAGATAATTTTGGGATCCACTTTCCCTAATTGATGAAATCACATTTACTTCAAATCAATCAAAGTTCAACGATCAGAATTTCAAAATTCTGCACCTATAAAAGCTCGGAACAAAGATTAGCAGAGTGTACGCGAATAAGATTGCTATATCACTTTAAATCTACTCTGCCCAGAAATCATCTCATCCATCGAAGCATTTACTGAGAAAAGATTTCAACCAGATCGTGTTCCGAACCGTTCGTTATCATAATCATCCCTCGATTCAAGTCTATCTTATCGAGAAAGGAAAGAGATCTTTGCTAGCTAGTAGTTTTCTAGTGGATTAACGTGAAGAAATCCTGTTTACAGTAGTTTTCTGTAAGTTGTAAAGGGACACGACCCTTATTCGTGCATATGTTTCAATCAGGATTGTATTTGAAACTTGTGGCTCGTTCTCAGCGAGTATAAATAAGAAGAGTATCCTAATAGTGGATATCTAATCCAGTTTGGATTAGACCGTGGAGGTAGGGGGTTTCTCGAACCACGTAAAATAACTGTGTTATTTACTTTCTGTATTTTCATTTCAGTTGTTTTATTCACTATCTATCCTACTCATTCAACTGCATTCTTAATCAATCTTATAAATTCTTGATTAAGTTTTCTAAAGGTTTTCTAAACAAGAGCACCGACTAAGTCCACCATTATTCCGCACACAATACACTGTTGGAGAATAAGATTACTCTTACTTTCTGCTTTGTATTACTCACTCGAGAGATTCTGCTTGGATAGAACACGATTGATTAGATTAATCGATCTTGTCTGACATATTGAGCAATCTGAATTACAGAAAGCTTAAATCTCTCCTTTAATTAGTCAAGTAAACTGAAAAGTTTGTGTATTTGGTGTATTCCCCCCCCCCATACACCAAACCTAGCTCTTTCGGGACCAACACTGTTCATTGTTGAAAGTCCCATCATACGTATCTTGCAAGTCTTCTATCGTGCTGATTCTGGTGTTCTGATGATCAAGTTCTATTGGAGTAGGATAGAGGAGATCATCCAGAACCTTCACTTGATGCTTTTTCATAAGTGCCATGAACTTTTCTTCTTCAAAATTTGCCAGTTGAGCATGAATTTCCAGTATGTTGGTCTCTTTGATTTCTGCAGAGATGGAAGCAGATTGAGCTTTGACAGCTGCATCAAAAACTAGAGTATGAACTATCTGGACTTGCTTCTCCACAGACTCTAGCTTCTGGTCTGACTTCTCTCGTGTTGCTTCAGATGCTTCCCTGTCATCGTCCATTTTCTTGTTAAGCTCCTTATTCTGGTCTCTCAATTTCCGGCGCAGATCTTTGTCCATATCATCGACGTAGTCCTTCTGATGTTGGTTGAAATCAACAAGGAATTGGGTAGCTTTCTCCTGGATTGCATTGCAGGTAGAGTTTAACTGGTCTTGGACATGAAGTGAAATCGAGTCATCAACTTGCAGATTGTTGAATGACTTGTGCTCTCTCTCCAAAATATCTTCCAAACAATAGAAGGTTATGTGTTTCTTCAATTTTTCAGCAGCCCCTGGAGTATAGATTTCATCAGTGGGTTCACCTCCAATAACTTGGCCTGCTGCTTCTTCATCAATAGGATCCATATTGATGATGGAGGTCTTTTTCTTGTGCTTCTTGGGCTTCTCAGCCTCCTGTGCTGGTTGTGTTGTTGACTCATCTATTGTATCAGATGGGCTGGGTCCTCCGATCTGGTCATCTCCTTGACCACCCATTTCCACATCCTGGTCAGTCTCATCATCTGATCCAGTCACACTGTTGAAGAAATCCATTCTATCGGTGTAGAAGGATTTCAGATCGATCTGCAATAACCTTGCTTCATGCTTCATTATGGTCAGTATCATCTGGTGATACTCTGCTCAAACTTCTCTGGTGATACCTGAACCACGTAAACAACTGTGTTATTTACATTCTGCATTTTAAATTTTAGTTGTTTTCATTCATAAATTTGCACACTCATTCAAACTGCATTTTTAATCGATCTGCTAAATAATTGATTAAGTTTCTGAAAGGTTTTCTAATTAAGAGCACTGACTAAATCCACCATATTCCGCACACAACACTCTCCTAGAAAACAAGATTACTCTTGATTTCTGCTTAAGTGTTATTCACTTGAGAGTTTATGTCTGGACAGAACAAGATCGATCTGGTCATCGATCTGTTTTCCAGAAAGCTTAATCTCTCTAATTAAATAGTGAAGTAAACCGAGAATGGAGTTTCAGAATTAAGATGTGCCTCAAAGCTCATCACTGTCTGATGTGGAAAGTGATAGAGGAAAGACCATTGGTGATTCAAGAAGAGAAGACTCAAATTATAGAAACTGGCCCAGTGAAAGAATATGTTCTCAAAGATCCCAGAATGTATACTTATGAAGAACGGCGTGAAGCAAATCTTGATGATTTTGCCAAAGGAATCATCTCCAACACGGTAAAAGGTGTTCATCTGGCTAAGATCCAAGATCTTGATACAACTAAGGAGATATGGGAAGCATTGAGAGAACTAAGCCTAGGTTCTGAAGCAATGATCGAGAACAAGTTGTCTCTGGCCTGTAACAAGTTCGATGAATTCAGAATGAAGCTTGGAGAACCCATCGAACAGATAAAGAATCAGTTTATTGAAGTGTTACTTGAAGTTTCTGCATTCAACAAAAACAAGTATACACAGAGAGAGAAGAATCTTAAAATCCTCAGAGTATTACCACCAAGCTGGGAGATCTACTCTGCTATGCAGCCACGATGTGCTGATTTCAACGATCTGTCTGTTGAAGCACTATTTGATCATCTAGCTGTACACGAATGTGACATCAAAAGGATTCATGGATCAGATTACTCTTCAAGTAAGAAGAATGAAAGTAGTTCAAAGAAAGAGAAAGAGACCGCCTTCAAAACGAAGTGCAAAGTAGATGAACCAGTACTAACTGCAGCACCAGAAGAAGGAGGTTATGTTAAGTTACTCAAGGAATTTGCTATGATTGCCAAGAGGATGGACAATATGGAAAGTAGATAAAGAAAATATCGAAGGTTCTATAAAGATAACAAGGGTAGATACCTGAGCAAGATCAACAAAAGTCAAGAACGAGCTGAAATGATCATCAATATGCAACAAAAGGGAAGAGCTGGCCTAGGATACAATGGAAAATCCAGTGAGACTCAGTTTGTTGCTGAAAGAAAGAATATACCAGATCAAGTCAAGGACCTCAAGAACAAGAAAAGTCAACCCCAGAAGATGATAATGAAGGAAACAGGAGATAAGAGATACTATCAGAAGAAGGGTCAATCTGCTCACTATGTGAAAATAGATAAAAACCAGAAGCAGAAGACACCTACCAAAACATCATCAACCAATAAGAAGAAGATCGATTGGGATAATATTGAGAGAAATCATCCATCTGTCTACAAAGCTATATCAAGAGCAGATGATGCTAGAAGAAAGATTACTTGTTATATATGTGTTCCTAATACCAAGTTAATCTGGGTTCCCAAGGAAACATTTGCTACTAACCAAGCACCCACTCGTTGAAAGGGTAGCTAAAACTTCATAATAGCAGGATCGAAGAATTGCAAAGGGAACAATCTGGATTATTGATAGTGGATGTTCCAAGCATATGACATATGACAAGAACGCTCTATCAGAATATGTAGAAAGAGAAGGACCACAGGTGACCTTTGGTTGTAACTCAAAAGGCTACACCAGAGGCTATGGTAACATCACAATTGGCAAGACCACCATCACAAATGTATCCTATGTTGAGGGTCTTAGTCACAATCTGTTTTCGGTTAGCCAGTTTTGTGCTAATGGAAACCAGATTGATTTTGATGCTAACAATTGTTTTGTGAAAAATAAGGAAGGAGATGAAATTCTTTTTACCGGAAAATTGCAGGACAAATTATATATTGTGCAGTGGAGTAACCAGATCGAGACATGTCTGGTCACCAAGACAATATCAGAAACAAGTTGGTTATGGCACAAGCGACTAAGCCATCTCAATTTCAAGTCAATCAATAATATTGCTAGAGAAAAGCTAGTCGAAGGACTACCAGAACAAATATACGATAAAGATCATATCTGTGAAGCGTGTCAAGCTGGGAAGCAAACCAGATCATCATTTTCAAACAAAGCAATTCAGTCTTCTACCAGAATCTTGGAGTTACTTCATTTAGACTTATTTGGTCCAGTCAAACCATTAAGTATAAATGGAAGAAAGTACACTTTAGTCATAATTGATGATTATTCAAGATTCACATGGGTTATCTTTCTATTCAAAAATAAAGAGACATTGGAAAAGCTGCCAACTTTTCTCAACAAGATCACTAAACAAAAGGAAACATCTGTTACAACAATTAGAACAGATCATGGAACAGAGTTCCTAAATCAGAAGATTGAGGATTATTACAACTAGATGGGAATCACACACCTGACATCTGCAGCAAGAACACCTCAACAGAATGAAGTGGTTGAGAGAATAAACAGATCATTGAAAGAAGCAGCTCGCACCATGCTAAATGCAACAAGATTACCCAAGAAGTTTTGGGCTGAAGCCATCTACACGCCCTGTTATACCCAGAACTGATCTGTGATGATTCTCAGACACAAGAAAACACCATATGAAGTCTAGAATAATAGAAAACCCAGGATACAGTATGTTCGTACATTTGGTTGCGTGTGTTATATCCATAATAATAGGAAATCGCAGTTGAAAACCTTTGATATTAAAGCTGACCCTGGAATATTTTTAGGATATTCTGATGTTAGTAAAGCTTATAAGGTTTACAACAAGAGAACTCATATTGTGGAGGTAACACCTCATATTGTATTTGATGAAACTATCATTGAATACAGAGAAGCAAGTGATGAACAGGTTCACAACCAGATTAACAACAAGAAAACAGAAGGGATACTACTAGAAGATATCCTAATCTGGAATACAACAGAGGAGAATGAGATTGATATTCAACCTAGTGCTGAGACCAGCTCACAGCAAGGGGGAACATAACATATCAATCTGGATCAAACCAGATTGATCTCACCAGAAGGTAGTGAACCAGTGGAAGAAGGTAATAATGAACAATCTCAAGATCAACCTGAAGAATCCAGAGATATCAACAACTGGAACAATAATCAAGAGATTGAGGTTGAAGAAGCAGAAGTTGAAAACCCTTTTCTAGCATCTTCAACCGCACACCCTAAATTTGATGACCCAACAGAAGAACCAGAGCCTGAGATATCAGAAGAAGAGATGTCTAGCAGAAGGAGATGGATACAAGAACATCATCCTCCAGAACAGATTGTTGGGAACCCATCAGATCGTGTGAAGACCAGAAGAATGCATGGAGAGAGTGCACTTCTAAGTTGCTACTTATCTCGTGTTGAACAATCTGATGCTTATGAAGCACTACAAGATGCAGATTGGGTATTTGCTATGCAAGAAGAACTCAATGAGTTTAAAAGAAATCAAGTCTTGCACGTTGTAGACATACCAAGAAACCAGGGAGTAATAGGGGTCAAATGGGTATTCAAGAACAAACGAGATGAAAATGGTGAAGTCGTCAGAAATAAAGCCAGACTAGTTACAAAAGGATACAGTCAACAAGAAGACATTTGATGAGACATTCGCACCAGTTGCCAGATTGGAAGCAATTAGATTGTTTCTAGCATATGCAGCATACAAGAGATTCAAGGTGTACCAGATAGATGTCAAGAGTGCATTTCTAAATGGAATACTTGAAGAAGAAGTGTATGTTGAACAACCACCTGGTTTTGAAGAAGGCAATACAGACCAGAAGGTGTACAGATCAGCTAAAGTTGTATATGGTTTGAAACAAGCACCCAGAGCGTGGTATGAAACGCTATCAACGTTCTTACTGGAATTAGGATTCAGAAGAGGTTCTGTTGACAAGACTTTGTTTATAATCAAAGTCAAAGAACATATCCTTTTAGTCCAGATATATGTTGATGATATCATATTTGGATCACAATCTGCTTATCTGTGCAATAAATTTGTTGAACTAATGAAGAATAGATATCAAATGTCCATGATGGGCGGGATGAATTTCTTTCTAGGTTTGCAGGTGAAGCAGCTACCAGATGGTATTTTTTTCAATCAAACAAAGTATATCAACGATCTGATTACAAAATTTGGAGTCAAAGATAGTAAACCTGTCAAGATTCCAATGCAGACCAATGGGAAGATAGATCCAGATCCAGAAGGAAAACCAACAAATATAACTCAATATAGGGGTATCATTGGCTCTTTGCTATACTTCACTGCTAGTCGACCTGACATTACTTTTGCAGTTGGAGTATGTGATAGATACCAGGCCAATCCTAAGGAGTCTCATATGGAAGCTCCCAAGAAGATACTCAGATATCTTAAAGGAACAACACATATTAGGTTATGGTATCCATGTGAGAACAATTTTGAGTTAACCGGCTTTTCTGATTCAGATTATGCTGGATGCAAATTAGATAGAAAGTCTACTTCTTGAATGTGTCAGTTTCTTGGAAACAAGTTAATCTCTTAGTTTTCAAAGAAACAAACATCTGTTGCTACATCAACAACTGAGGCAGAGTACATGGCCGTTGGAAGCTGTTGTGCACAAATACTGTGGTTGAAGGAGTAACTAAAGGACTATGAGATAGATGTGAAGGAGATACCTATATTCTGTGACAGCTCAAGTGCCATCGCTATAACTAAGAATCCAGTACTCCATACAAGATGCAAACATGTTGATGTGAGACATCATTTTATTCGAGATCATGTGGAGAGGAAACACGTCCATATCGAGAAGATACACACAGATGTACAACATGCTGATATCTTGACAAAAGCTCTACCAGAAGAGAGATTTAAGATGCTATGTGGAAAGCTTGGATTGCTAAACCTGGATGAAAGAACCAAGTCAATACCAGATTGACATAACCAGATCATGTAGCAGGACGATGCAAAACATAAGCACTCTATGATAACCGGATTACTGTAGTGTATGACGCAAAGTGAAAAATCAGACTATCAATCAGATTGACAAGAAGCAGAATGTAAACCAGATAATGCAAAGTGATAGCACAAGATATCATCAGATGGAAGCATAAATCAAACAAACATCAGAGTGTTCTAGATAACACGTGTCAGAATATGATGAGAAGCAGCCATGCCACGTGAAAATTCATTTTCCAATAAATGATTACTTAGTCAAGGGAGAACTTGGAAATTAGAAGCGTCTCTGACTCTTATTACCGCCCTAACTACGGTCTATAAAGCTATTTTCTGACATAGATTTGCTAAATCTTCCAAAATTATGATTATTAGCACACCTTTGGAAACTGTGATTGAGGAAATCTCTGCAAGAAAAAGAATAAGGAAAGTTGCAGTGGATAAGAAGTTTTACACGCTCCATCCTACAACCCAAGGATCTAGCGCGTGCATCAAACGCAACACAAGGCGGCAAAATGGAAAGCTAAAGCGGGAAAACCTAAAAAGGGAGATTCTCATCCAACCTTAAAATTCTTATCGCTTTAATCTGAGTCGTTGATTGTTTTCTTATATATATGTGTCGTACGTGCATTAAACGGTTCACCTTACACTTTCATCGCACTGAGCACTACACTTCCTTAAGCACTTAAGCATTCCTTGGTATTTTCTTTCTCTTGCAAGTTTTTCTCAAAACTTCAAAACTCTCTATTGATCATGGCACCTCAAACTTCCCTGTTTCTACAACATGTTGCTAAAGTTCAAAAATTTCTTTCACCTGAATCATTTGCTGTATTTGAAACCCACGGTTTTCACAAACTGGAGGAGATTTTCGTCAGGTTAAACGCTGCAAAGGTTTTTAAGTTCTTCATCTTATTAATAGCATCTATTGGAGTTTTACTATGTGTCCTATATCTGGATATATATATATACCCTATTATATAGAATTTTATTTATTGATATCAGTTTGTTATGTATACTATTTTGGATAAACTGCTTTAATTGTTCGTCTTTGTGCCTTTCATATCCTTTAAATATATTTGATATGATGCTCACATAACTGATGAATATATATCCACTGGAATATTCTTGTTATTGTAGGATTCAGTAATATAGTTACCTCCCATCCCAACATGTACTTGACAAAACAGGCAGCCACGTTCTACTTGACATGGAAAGATGATAAGGATGGTAACGAAGCCAATGTGTTGATGCCCATTGGCGATAGGACAAGCAAGACGACTTACAACGTCATCGCAATGATTAATCAAGCATACCGCCTAAAAGATGAAGGTATGACACTTGATGATATCACCTATGACCAACTTCAAGAAGGATGTTCCAGAGATCTCTACTTCAACCTGGAAACAAGCTGATATTTGAGTTTGTTCAAAGAATCTTTCTCAACCACAGTGGATCCTATGATCAAGTTACTCCAGAGAAGTTCAGGATTCTCACAGCTGTTGTTCTGAACCTCAAAGTTAACAGGAGTAGAATCATGTTTGATCTATTGGAAAAGGAGGCCAAACTTGTGAAATATACCAAGGACGCCCGAGGGAACGGTGTTTTTGTGGAGGTCAGGAGGAACTTAAGGCACTCTACCAAAATTAGTTTCATGGTAGAAAAGTTCTTCAAACAGAATGTCTGGGAGGATGCCACATAATTCAACACTCGCTTTACCATCCCCAAATACCAGCACCAGATAGAGATGTCCTTGGGACTTGCCCCAGCCTTGTTCAACAAGGTTACAGATGAGGTGCACCATGCTGCACTATTGGAGATGGGAGGTTCCAACCTAATCTGGATTCCACCAACAAGAGCAGTGGAAAAACAAAAGGCAAAGGCACGCAGGGAGAAGTTGCAGAAGGAGAAAGGAACACGCAAACCACCTGCCAAGAGGGCAAGTTCCATCGATACAGACACTTTCACCTCTCACCAGCCTAAGCAGAAGAGGCGCCGATTGAGGAAAGTGCATGACTCTCCACCACCTACTGAAGAATTCCAACAAGACACAGCTGACATACCACAACCAGAACCAGAAATGACTCAACCAGATGTAGTCAGTCCAAAACAAGCTGAGGAAGCACAACAACCAGAACACCCCATTCTTCCACAGGCTGAGGAGCCAATATTTGTGGAACCAGAATCTAGTTATAATCCAAATCTGGAGAAGGAATTCTCTCTGGCCAGAACAACAACACCCTCACCTGACAGAATGCAGAGAATCAGTGAGGAAGAGGAGTAAGAAGTTGAGTCCGCAGATGAAGAAGAAGAAAAGAAAAGACAAGCAGAAGCAGTAATCAACCTACTAGAAAGCGAAGCAGATCACTCTGTGCTTCAAGACTTTCCTGGAATTCATCTACTTCTAGAGAGTCTGGGAACAAAAAAGAGAGTCAAGTTTTACTTGCTGGTCAAGGATAGCGAGTACTACATCTTTGACGCTCTACTCCAGACCAGATCCATGGAAGAACTGAAGAAAGAGGAGGCCACACTACTAAGTTTACTACAAGCATGCACTGTCAATGAAGTGTGCACAAAATACCACCAACTCATCCTCGCGCTGATGAAGCATGAGGCCAGATTGCTGAAGATTAACCTGAAATCATTTTATACTGATAAAATGGATTTCTACTCCAGTGTTATAGGATCAGATGAAGAGGCTGATCTAGATGTGGACATGGGTGGTCCAGATTGAGACCAGAAGGAGCAGCCCACACATCAACTAGATCAATCTTCATCTCCACAGGATGCAGCTAGCCAACCACACACTCAAGAGGCAGAACAGCCGAAGAAGAAAAAGAAGAAAACACCAGTGATTCACCTAGATCCAGTGGATGAGGAACCCTCTGGTCAACACATTGATGGCGATCCTACCAACGAGCTGTATACCCCAGGCGTAGCCCAGAAGCTGAAGAAGAATGTCACCTTCTTCGAAATGGAAGAACTTCTAGAAAGGGAGACCAAAACCTTCAACAACTACCAGGTCGACAACCTGATCACACTCAGAGTTGAAGATCACATGACTGGTACCTGCAACGCTATCCAAGAAAAGGCCACCCAGATACTTGCTGATTTCAACCAGCTCCAGAAAGACTATGTCAATGACATGGACTTAGATCTCTGTAGAAAAATCAGAGACATCCAGAAGGAGCTCAACAAGAAGATAGATGATGACCGCACTGCTGCCGAAGGAAGTCAGGAAAAGACAACACTTAGACTGGAGACAGTGGAACAGAAGACCCAAGCTGTTCAAACACTAGTTGCTGATTTGCTGGCCAAACAGAAGGAGACTATTGATGCTGCAGTGACAAGTCAAGCTGCCACAATCACTGCTGAGGTCAAGGAAGCTACCACTCTTAACATCCACGCTCAACTTGCTGCCTTTGAGAAGGAGAAGTTCGTGGATATCATGAGAGAGCATCAACAAGATGTACTGGATGATCTGCTCTATCCCAATCCAACAGATTTTGAGCACCAAAGCACATGCCTAACAGCAGTAGAAGACTTACATAACACCTATGACCGCACCCTAGATGTAACAGATCAGACCGTGAACCTTTTGCTAGGTTTCAAAACGGATGCAGAAAAGAAGATGGAAGCAATGAAGGCAGAGATAGATTCCCTCCGCATACTCATCAAGTCTATATTTGATGATGTCGAAAAGGGAGAAATATCTAAGACTCATAGGGAAAAGAAAGGGTTCAACAAGGGCTCTGTAACAGAAGTAGAAACAGAAGGAGCAGAAGCTGAAATTCCATCTGTTCCAGTGCAACAAGTGAGGGAGAAGCCCACAACTCCACCTAGGGCAGATCCTACTGTCGAACCAGAACATATTCAACAACCTGCTGCTGCTGGTCGTGATAAAGGCAAGAAACCTGTGGATGAAGGAGACCAGATAGCAGAACTGCTGCTATTTGGAGTAAAAAGAGAACATGCATGTGATCCCATCTTCCGGGCACAGTTCTACAAGGATCAAGCTGAAAGGGAGAAGAGGATAGCTGCTCAAGAAGCAAAGGAGAAATCCTACCAGACGACCTTCTCCTCCTAGCAATCATCAGAATGCTCTCAATAACAATCTTTACTATCCACAAGAAAAAGAAGAAGTCCTTCACAACATGGAACTGTCCTTGCAGAAGTAAACACCAAAAGACATCTGGGTACCAGATAATGACCAGAAGGACTGAGAAATGGTCAAGCAAGAGTTCATAATGAATAGGTATTTTCTCAAAGAACGCCTATATACTCAAAGTCTACACTAGATGAAGACTTCAACAGATACATGGAGAATTTCAGAGACAAGGACCTAATACAGAGAATCAGACAAGCTGCCACACGTGCTAAAATCCAGATAAAGGCACCTGAAAAGGAGTACATGGAATGCCCAACGATTCCAGGAAGCAGCATCCCTGAAAAGACCTACATATTAAACTACATCAATCAGCTGGCCAAAATCAAATGATACAAGATTGACAACCACGATCCCAACTACGCCAGAGTGAGAGATGGAATTTACGAGAGCATACAACTTGTCTCTGATGCACAACGCGAAAAGATGAAGAAGGGAGGAGCAGCCATATGGTTTTCATAGTTGTCTTATTTTAATCCATCTGCTACTTCATTTCTTCTATAGCTCTATTCTTGCTTTGTCCATGTAATCCACTTGTAATTAATTCGACATATTAATACATGTGGATTTTCTGAAGACAAAGACTCATTGTCCAGAAACCTTTATTTGCATTTGATTGTTATATGAACTAAATAACAACTGCTAACCCTTCTGGTTGTTTAAAACCAGATCATACTTATATGTTTCTATCTAGGATTATACTGTAAAGTGTGGTTTCGACATCATCAAAAAGGGGGAAATTGTTGGGAACCCCACAATATTTTAAAGTTTTGATGATGTTCTCTCGAAACAAACTTAGATTTCATTCTATCTTGCTAGACCTCAAACTGTTCTACATGTACCAGATTACTACAATATAAAGTGAATCTAATAGAGAACATGAACTTAGTCCAGATTAGAAAATGACTTGGTATGTAAATGATCTCATCCTATAGAAGTCATTCTGTTTTTCTATTTTTGTCCGTGGACCAGATCACCAGCAGATTGAAGCAAGCAGATGATGAACCAGATGGTCACTCAGTAAGTTCTGGTAGAACACTCACAGAAGATCGACTGTGACCAGATCGATAACAATCTGGTGTAACAAGATCAATTTTTAAAGTTGAACCAGATGATATCAGATCATCCATCAGTCAAATGGCAATCACGTGTTATGTCATATTAACTAATGAAGAATCCCAAACTCATTGCAACATCACGCGAGCTGTCAAAAATGGAAGGAGAATCAATCTATATGTGTCATGCCCCAAATCCCGAGGGACGGCACACGCGCCAAGGGCATGACTAGGTGGGGATAAAAGAAGCGGGGAAGAAAAGGGGTGTTGTGTTCGTGAGCATGATATAAGAGAGTTGTCCTTGAAAATCGGGCAGCATCTCCTCTATAACGTTGACTATGCCGTTTTTACAGATAAAACAGCATCTCCTCTATAATAATGAATTTAAAATGAATCATATGCAATTTGGAGATAATACAGCTCGATTCATGGGAGCGGTAATCCAGAATACCAAGCGGTCGAATCATCCAAGATGAAATGAATTGGAGATAATACAGCTCGATACATGGGAACGATAATCCTAAATCCCAAGTGGTCGAATCATCCAATATGAAAGATGGGGTTGGAGATAATACAGCTCGTCTCGTAGGAACGGTAATCCAGAATCCTCGAGAGGCCGAATCGTCCAATAAGAACCGTCGATTAAAGGCGGAGGTTAGTGAGCCTAGCTCGCCAAAAGGAGTCACTCACCCAGCTCACCAAGTGTGGTCGGCATTCGCTCGAACACTACACAAGGGGCCGAGGAGTTAAGCGTCCAAGAGGGGCCGACTACTTTTAAGCTCTCCTATGCACGTGTATGCATGTAATGGACAATGATAATATGATAACATGAACTTTTATCCTATGCCGATGATGCCTTCGTGGAATGATGAAATGATCTTACAGTTTAAACATATATATTATCCACACACATATACATGGATGATATTTATTTCATAAATATTATAACATACGTGAGCATGGCAGCGGAAATTCTTATTTATAGAACGGTAAACCGTTCTCATGATGAAGCAATCATCATCCCAATAACACCATTCCTCAGCCACACACATCATGCTGCTTTCTTAGCCTGTGAAAAATTTTGTAAAACGTGGGGTGAGTACTAGTGCACTCAGTTGGGTTTTACATAAAACGAAAAACATAGTCTCTGTTTAGTATACTTAGCTTCTGCCAACGACCTTAGTCTATTGATCCCCGAGGCTGGGGCGCAGAGTCCCTGTCCTATACGTGGGAATCGCTAGCTGTAGTTCGCTCAGTAAATCCTTCGTTGAAGCAACGGCTTACTCATAAAGAGATCCATTTCCCCCACTTTCAAAAATGATGAATATGAAGTCCGAGAGTGGCCGTTTAGTCCATGGTCCATTAGATGGTCGGTGCAAGGCCAGAAATTGGAACACATTGATTCTGCTCGTTCCCGTCCTTCGCTTCAGGGCCTGTCCCTCAGTGTGGTCAGTACTCCATACTGTCGGGCAGCGAAGCTTACACTTGTTCACTAATTATGACGGTTCACCAGAGCCTCTTTCCTCCTCCCTTATCTGCTCACAGGGGTCCGGACCCCCACAAAGGGGGAGGGAGTCGACTGAACATCTTAGCCATTAGCGGTAATTTCGCCCGCATCCGATCCCCAATTCTTGTTCACCCCGGATGATCGTGTTGGGTGAACTCTAAGGTAAGTATACTGAACAGAGACTATATTTTTCGTTTTATGTAAAACCCAACTGAGTGCACTAGTACTCACCCCACGTTTTACAAAATTTTTCACAGGCTAAGGAAGCAGCATGATGTGTGGGGCTGAGGAATAGTTTTATTGTGATGACGATTGCTTCATCATGAGAACGGTTTACCGTTCTATACATAAGAATTTCCGCTGCCATGCTCACGTATGTTATAATATTTATGAAATAATTATCATCCATGTATATGTGTGTAATAATATATATGTTTAAACTCTAAGATCATTTCATCATTCCACGAAGGCCTCATCGGCCATTATTGATAAAAGTTCATGTTATCATTGTCCATTACATGAATATACGTGCATATGAGAGCTTAGAAGTAGTCGGCCTGTCACAGCCCAATTTCTTAACCCTTTCTTAGTCAAGAGATTAGGCCATGACTCACTTAACTTAGAAATAACTCTAACAATTGATGTTTGGTTGCAAAGAAACTCATATAAGTTCTCGCGAAAAACAGGGCAGGGCCGACACGTTGACTTCGAAAGCCCATAACTTTCTCGTTTGAACTCCGAATTAAGATCCGGAAGAACCGTTGGAAAGGTATCGAAAAGATCTTTAAAATGATACCAAATTCAAAAAATTCGGACTTCTAAAACTCACGCAAAAGAGGGTTCAACTGACTGCCCTGTTTCTAGCAAAATCAAAGTTTACACAATTTTTGAACTTGGAGTTTCAATACATCAAAAGACCATCTGAAGCAACCAAGAAATAGAGAGAACACATAATAATTCATCAAGGAAGATGCAACCGGGTAAGAAGTTAGAAGATATTTTCAGATAAGTTGAGAATTTTAATTCTACATGCAAGTGTTGTGTTTTGCATGAAGTTTGATTTAAGAATGCATGCCAAGTATGAGCTCAGTTATTTTAATTATGTGAAGTTATCTTAAGAAGAATAGAAAGATAAGAATAGAAAGATAAGAATAAAAAGAGAAGAATAGAAAGACAAGAATAGAAAGAGAAGGTTAGAAAGAATCTTGAGAATAATAGAATGAGAAGATAGTAAGATAGATGATAATTTACAGTATAAACCCATAAGTTACATCTTACCGGATGGCGAGATTCGTTTCTACTCCACAAGAAAGTATGAGATCTAGACCTACCGTTATGGGAAGAACGAACATTTTCTATGAATTTAGAGGAGAAGAACATCAAGACTTGCTCGAGTTCTTGGAGCAATTTCGAAACACGTGGTAGCAGGTCAGAGAGTTTGGGGTAAATGAGTTTGATGGTGTAATTCAACTAGTAAATGTTTTACCTGTTGATTGGCAAAGATGGGTTGTTTCTTGTGCACCTGATTTTATTGTTGATAATCAGGGCCTTGATGAACCAGTTGATTTTAACAGATGTATTGATGTTGTCATCGGACAATATCAAAGTGCTCCGAGTTTACCCTTGGTTCTTATCTTTCTTTGGAAGAGTTTATCCCAGCCATTCACTTTATTATTTCATCCTGTGTTCGTATTCGGGATGAACATTCTCATCCAGAGGCTGGAGAAACCCTTGTTCTAGAACCAATTGTTGAAGAACCTATTTCGGTTGAGCCTCATGATCCTTTTGTTTCTTTGGATCATGGAATGATTATTTCAGAATCTCAGTCGATTCTTCTTGATGATGACTTTTCTCAGAATGCTTCTGACTTTTCCGATCTAGATTCTGAGATGTTTCTTATTGATTTTGATTGGTATGATTAACCTTTTGCTTCTCCATTGCTTTAAGTCACTTCAATTCAAGCTATTCTATTCCAAGCTATTTCAGATGATTTTCACTTTGAGATTTCATTTTCACCTTAAAGTCCACTTCCATTTAAATTCTCACAGTCAGAAGCAAGACCTCCTCGATCATTAGAAGTTAAGAGATCTTTCAAATATGCACCAGAATTTTTGCCGAGTATTGGCACTGCAAAGCAGCAGCCCCTGCAAATTAGTCAGATGTCTTTCATTAAAGATCCTTCTGAATTAGAACCATCAATCTCATTTGCTAGCCGTTCTTACGGACCACCGTTAGAGCCATACAGTATAGAAGAAGAGTCAGTGTTGGAGAATGAAGAAGAAGAATAAAGACTTAATGAAGCAACAAACGAGGTTAAAAACAACAGTATCAACATCGACTAGAAGCAAGATGGAGGTAACATTGATTCGTTACGAAGACTAGATTAAAGATAGAGAGGAGTTCTATATTAAGAGAACATAGATGAAGATGTGGTATGGGATAGTGTGAAATAGAGAAGTGGGAGTCCTACCCTGTACCAAAACTTTATTGGACAAGTTAAACTTTGTCTTCCTTAAAAGAAGTTCCTTCTTTGACATGGAAAGTTGAACTTGTGATATTAAAATTTTGTTCCTTCCTTGCTTGAGCCTATTGTTTGAATATGAGAAATGACCTTGTTGAGTTTGATTTGTTATTAAGAAAAACCCTGTATACCTTTTAATTGGATTGAATACCTATTGCCTATATTGTTCTCATTAACTTATACTTTGCAGTATGCCACCTTGATATCACAACCCTACACCAGAAGAAATAGAACTTGAAAATGAAAATACTCCCCAACATTCTTCTGCACCAGTATTTACTTCAATTAACCAAAAGATTGTTGAACTGTTTTTCTCTGCCAAAACCCTCCCACTTTTAGCGGAACAGGTAGTCTAGCAGAGGCAGAGGAATGGATTCGTGCTATAGAACGAATCTTTAAGTTTTCAGAGTGTACAGATCGGGAGTGTCTTTTATGTATTCCGTTTCAGTTTAAGGGTCCTGCCGATTTTGGTGGGAAGTGCGTCAGAAAACCCTCACCCCAGAGCAGCTGGAGAGCTTTACTTGGAAACAATTCAAGGAGGAATTGTTTGCTAAGTATGTTATACGAAGTTATAGGAAACAGAAAGAAATAGAATTTACTACTTTGAAGTAGAGGAAGAAATCGGTGGCCGAGTATGATCGTCAATTTCGCAGTTTGTCTCGATATGTTCCTTATAAAATCGAGACAGACGAGAAGATGGCAGAGTTATTCAGATCAGGGTTACGTCAAGAATTAAGAGTTACTTTGGCGAGCCAACCCTCCCTATCGTATACCGAGACGTTAAATCGAGCATTAGATATGAAGTTGGAGACGCAAGCCGAAAAGATGGTAGAGGAATTTACTCCAACACCATCATAGATATCAACTCCATCAAATGTGTTCGGCCAGAAACCGAAAGGAAAAAGGGAGTGGGAAATGAAAGATTTTCCCAATAAGAAGTCAGGCAAAAGTGGAGTCAGACTACACCGACTCAGTTTCAACAGTCATCCCGAAATTTTACTAAGGGTTCTTCTAACTTCGTTGGAAAACCTTTATGTTCTCGATGTAATAGGGCGCATACTAGAGTTTGTAAGTGGGGCAGCAACAATTGTTATACTTGTGGCCAGGTGGGTCCCTATTCGTATAATTGCCCAAATAAGAAGAATGCGTCAGGAAGCGGCAGGAAGCAAAGTTCTTCCAAGCCAGCAGAACAAAAGAAGGAAGAAATGCTGAGAACCTTACAGATATGGGGTACTTTAGATAATGTACCCATAAACATTTTCTTTGATACTAAAGTTTCGTATTCCTTTATTTCTACAGCGTGTGTAGATGTTATCATAGGAATGGATTGGGTAATAGAAAAACCATGCTACCATTAGGTGCGAATAACGAGAAATTTCGTTTTAACCTCCAGGGAAAGAACCTACCTATTTCTATGGTATAGAAATGAAGAAAAGAAAAATACCAATAATTTCAGCTTTACGAGCATCCAAATTGATAAGACATAAGGATACTCGTGTTTATTTGGTATATTTAAATAAAGATAATAAGAAAGAAAAGAAGTTAGAAGAGGTACCGGTAGTTAAAGAATATCAAGATGTATTTCCAGAAAAGTTACCCGGATTACCTCAAGATAGACAAATAGAGTTTATAATTGACGTAGAACCTGGAGCAACACCTATTTCAAAAGCACCGTATAGAATAGCCCAAAAGAACTACAAGAATTGAAAGTCCAATTACAAAAGTTTTGGACTCGGGGTTTATTCGACCCAGTGTGTCTCCTTGGGGAGCACCCGTATTGTTTGTTAGAAAGAAAGAGGGTACCTTAAGAATGTGTATAGATTATGGAGAATTAAATAAGCTCACCTTGAAGAATAAGTATCCGTTGCCTCGGATAGATGATCTTTTTGATCAATTAAAGGGAGCTAGTGTATTCTCTAAGATTGACTTAAGATCAGGGTACCATTAGTTGAAGATTCGACAAGAAGATATACCCAAAACTGCATTTCGAACACGATATGGTCACTACGAATTTGTAGTGATGCCTTTTGGTTTAACCAATACCCCAGCAGTGTTCAAGGATTTGTTGAATCGTGTTTTCCATGAACATCTCGATAAATTCGTGCTTGTATTTATCGATGACATTCTTGTGTATTCAAAGAGTGAACAAGAACACGAAAAGCATTTAAGAACTGTGTTAGAAACGTTGAGAACTGAGAAGTTATATGCGAAGTTTAGCAAATGTGAGTTTTGGATGAGAGAAGTAAATTCTCTTGGACACATAGTCTCAACAGAAGGAATCAAGGTAGATCCTGCAAAAGTACGAGCTATCCAAGAATGGAAATCCCCTATAACGCTAACCGAGATTCAAAGTTTCTTAGGTTGGCAGACCTATAACTCAATTCCTTCGGAAAGAAGTTAAGTTTCAATGGATTAAAGAGTGTGAAGATAGTTTTCAAAAGTTAAAGAGTAAAGTAATTTCGGCCCAGTATTGACGATGCCAGAAACCGATAAAGAATTTACTCTTTATACGAATGCATCAAAGAATGGATTAGGATGTGTCCTAATGCAAGAAGGAAAGGTGATTGCGTATGCTTCAAGACAACTGAAGCAACATGAACTTACATATCCTACGCATGACCTGGAATTAGCTGCAGTGATTTACGCTCTAAAGATTTGGAGACATTATTTGTATGGATCAAAATGTAAGATTTACTTTGAGCATAAAACTTTGAAGTATTTCTTTGAGCAGAGAGATCTAAATATGCGTCAGAGGAGATGGCTTGAGCTTGTTAAAGACTACGATTGCGAAATCAAGTATTATCCAGGAAAAGCGAATGTAGTAGCTGACGCGTTGAGTCGAAAAAGTCAAGGTGCCTTAAACGCAATTCTCACCCAGAAAGAAAAATTTCTTAGGGAATTCGATAAAATGAGAATAGAAGTGGTGTTACCACCAGAAACAACAGAGAGTATTATAGCGATTCTTGTTGTTGTACCTGACTTAAGAGCAAGAATTGTAGAAGCTCAACGACAAGATGAACAGTTAGAGAAACCATGGGTGAGAATTAGAACAGAGAAGTTGCAAGATTAAAGCTCATAATTCACTTTATACTTCTCATCCGGGAAGTACGAAGATGTATCAAGATTTGAAGCAAAAGTTGTGCGGGCTGGAATGAAGAAAGAGATAGCTTCATTCGTAGAACGCCGTTTAGCTTGCCAGCAGGTTAAAGCACTACATCAGCGACCCTATGAGAAGCTACAACAATTGGAGATTCCTACGTGGAAGTAGGGCCATGTAGCTATGAACTGTGTAATTGGGCTACCTAGATCGAGACGTGGCAAAACGATTATATGGGTCATAATTGGTTGACTCACTTGATGCGCTCATTTTATCCCATTTCCTACTAATTATGGAGCTAACAAGCTAGCATAACTATATGTTCAAGAAATAGTTCGCTTATATGGAGTGCCTGTGTCCATTACATCGGATCGAGATTCCAAATTTACTTCTCGATTTTGGACGAGTTTTCAAGAAGAATTGGAAATGCGCTTGAATTTCAGCACAACTATTCATCCGCAAACGGATGGACAAACAGAAAGAACGATCCAAACATTAGAGGATATGCTCCGAATAGTAGTACTAGATCGAGGCAAGCAATGAGAACAAATTCTACCATTGATAGAATTCGTGTATAATAATAGTTATCAAGCGACTACTAACATAGCGCCGTACGAAGCTCTTTATGGCAAGAGATGCAGATCGCCTCTCTACTGGGATAAAGCTGGAGAAAGAAAAGTTTTGAGACTAGAAGCGATAGAAGAGATGATCAAGATCATACGACAGATAAAGAGAAGAATTCAAGAAGCTCAAGAACGTTAGAAGTCGTATGCAAATATTCATAGAACCGAATTGAGTCTCGAAGTAGGAGTTAAAGTTTTCTCCTACTAGGGATGTGCATCGATCCGGTATAGAAATAAGATCTATAACTTACCAGCTAGCATTACCGGCAATAGTAA
>JAPKLX010000438.1:93659-148093 GCA_026898415.1 Leonotis leonurus | reverse complement strand
CTCATCAACAGATAGTATGCTCACCCATCTTCACTATCTGTTCTCATTAACAGACAGATTTCTTCCAGACAGGTGGTTCACGTACCAACAGATAGTAAACATCACTATCTGTTCTCACCAACAGATAGTAAACATCACTATCTGTTCTACCTTCTGTTCTCACGATCTGTTTCTCGCCTTCTGGTTTCACTATCTGCTTCACACCTTCTGTTCTCACAACCTGCTTCTCGCCTTCTATTTTCACTATCTGTTTCACCTTCTCCAGTGTTATCACTTCGCTGCCGTTGGTTCGAGGTGCTCTCGCGCTTGCCCTTTTATTCTTTTATTGTATCTTAATTCTCTCCTCCTACTTTCGATTAAAGCTTTAGCTAGGAGTCAAGATATTATTTTCTTGTTTTGGGTTGGTGTATTCTGGATTGGTTCGGGGTTGGTTTGAGGTCGTTCGGGAAGCTCACGGCTGTACCACAGCCGTGCACTACCTCTTCCATAGTCATTAGGTAAGTTTCTCTTAATTATTCTTCTTTTATTATACAGATTATAGATTAGGGTAGGTTGTTCATCCATATTCATCTGATTTCATCCACATTATTTAAGCAATACATAGAAGCATGATTTTCTTTCGTAAGAGCATGTCTCTCTAAGTTCAACTGTAGTTCCCACATTCATGGTCCAAGCTTCTACGTTTGAAATCAGTTCTTAAGTTCAAAGTTCAAGCTAGGTTCATTCTAAAGCTGTCTTGCATGCATAATCCATTCCTAAATCTAGTTTTAAGAAGCATGAACGTAAAATGCTAGAGCTTCAAACTCTTACCTCAAGATGTCTCTATATTCTCTTTCGTGCACACCACTGCTGTTACTGCACTTCTCCTGGTTTTTCTTCGAGTTCTAAATTCGGCAGCGTTTTGGTATGGTGATATTTGGGTGTGGGTTTAAGCTTAGTTCTTCCCCTTTATATAGAAGACTGAAACCTTCATTCTCGATTAAGCTGATGCGGTTGCTTAATCCGTTGGACTTGCAGGCATGGTGATTGGGCGAAGCTGGGGCGTCGCTGATGGCTAGGTTTAGTAGGGGTGGCAGGCTATTTATGATTTAGAGAAGATGAACAGTTGCACGCTTGTTCTAGTTTTTTGGCTTACCGTTCATTGGTCTATTTCTACTGAAACTACACTCTAATGTCTTGCTAAAATCTGATTATGGGGATTATGGGGAATCTAAATAGTTGCACGCTCATTCCTTTAACATTCTAATCATCATTGTGTCTTAAGTATATATATATATATATATACATATGTTCCTCCACCCTGGGTTAGGCGCGGGTTCGAACCCAGCAACCCCATTTTTATATAGTACCTTCTTCCTTTATATAAATATATAACTATATATATTACACCTCCTTACTAATTATACTTCTTATTTTTTTAGCAATTAAGCATTTGTACAAATTATAAAATTATACCATGGGTCTTAATGTATAATGATATCGATTAACGAATAGTACGTATCGTAATAATGAAGATTAATAATAGTAACTAATAACATATCTTAGGTTAAATAATAACGGAGTTGCTACTCGTCATCAAATTTAAATACATACTTGAGACCAAGGGTTTCGTAATAATGACAAATTTCGAGGGATTCACTACCTATGTCGGAATTCAAAAATGCGGGGTATTACAGCTATTTTCACTTAGGAAGAAGAATTGCTCAAGGAATTTGATAAGATGAGGATAGAAGTGGTGTTACCACCTGAAACAACAGAGAGTATTATATCAACTCTTGTTGTTGTACCTGATTTAAGAACAAGAATTGTAGAAGCTCAACGACAAGATGAACAATTAGAGAAACTACGAATGAGAATCAGAATAGAGAAATTGCAAGATTATCATGAAGCAGAGGATAATGCAATCATGTTCAGAGATGGGATATGTGTACCTAATAATGAGAGAATAAAGAATGAAATTATGGATGAAGCTCATAATTCACTTTATACCTTTCATCCGGGAAATACAAAAATGTATCAAGATCTCAAACAAAAGTTTGTGTGGGTTGGAATGAAGCAAGAAATAGCTTCATTCGTAGAACGGTGTTTAGCTTGTCAACAGGTCAAAGCATTACATCAGCGACCCTATGGAAAGCTGCAACCTTTGGAAATTCCTGAATGGAAATGGGACCATATAACCATGAATTTTGTAACTAGCCTACCTAGGTCGAGACGAGGCAATACAGTTATATGGGTCATAATCGATCGACTTACCAAATGCGCTCATTTCATTCCAATTTCTGCCAATTATGGAGCTAACAAGCTGGCACAAATATATGTTTGAGAAATAGTTCGCCTGCATGGAGTGCCTGAATCCATTACGTCTGACAGAGATTCCAAATTTACTTCTCGATTTTGGACGAACTTTCAAGAAGAGTTGGGAACACGCCTGAATTTCAGCACAACCTTTCATCCACAAACCGATGGTCAAACAAAAAGAATGATCCAAACACTAGAAGACATTCTCAGAACAATAGTATTAGACCGAGGCGAACAATGGGAAAAAGCCTTACCGTTGGTAGAGTTTGCATATAATAATAGCTATCAAGCGACGATTAACATGGCGCCATATGAAGCTCTTTATGGTAAGAAATACAGATCGCCTCTCTACTGGGATGACATAGGAGAAAGAAGAGTTTTGGGACCAGAAGCGATAGAAGAAATGGTCAAAATCGTACGGCAGATAAAGAGAAGAATTCAAGAAGCTCAAGATCGTCAAAAATCATATGCAGATATCCGCCGAACTGAATTGAGTTTCAAAATAGGAGATAAAGTTTTCTTAAAAGTTTCTCCTACTAGAGGTGTGCATCAATTTGGTATAAAAGGAAAACTAAAACCGAGATTTATTGGACCATATGAAATATTAGAAAAAGTAGGACCTGTAGCTTACAGGTTAGCATTACCACCAAATGTTGGTAATGTACATAATGTGTTTCATGTGTCGCAATTGCGAAAATATGTGTTTGATCCAAAACACATTGTACATCAAGAAGAAATAGTTCCTGAACCAGATTTAAGCTATGAAGAAAAGCCTGAATGTATCTTAGATCGAAAGGAACAGAAACTAAGGATAAATCTATTCCTTTAGTAAAAGTGCAATGGAAGCATCATGGATCAGAAGAAGCAACATGGGAATTGGAAGATCGAATGAAAGAGAAGTATCCTGAGATATTTAATTAAGGTACTAAATTTCGGGACGAAATTTTTTTAAGGGGGAGGGAATGTATACCCTTAAATTTTAATTAGTACTTAATTGCTAATTAGAAATTTAATAAGGCTTTGCATCCTTAAGAAATAAAAAAATAATAATAAATAGGTAATTTTAAAATGCTAGCATATTATGGAGAGATAACCATAAAAATTTTCTAGAATATGGTAGAAGTGATGAATAATCATCCTAATTAATTATTACCTATATAAAGACCCAATATGTTACTATTCATGATAACCATAAAATTCTCTCTTCTTCTCCCCAAATTTTTGAAAATTATCTCCTCTTCTACACTAAAATTTTTTCTTGTCCTAAGACCATTAGTGTGATTTCAAGCTATATCAAGCCATGAAACTTAGTTAGTTGAAGGTAAATGGTAATCTTTTATCATGTGTATGTGTTTTAATTTTGATAAATTATGATTTTGAAGCATGATGAGAGAAGATTGGAAATTGGAAGTATTAGTGAAGTTTCTTGTTGTTTTATGATTAAATCATGCATAAAGTGAAAAGTATGTAGAAATAGGATGAATTAGATGAAGATATGACCCTAGGGTTTGAGTTTAAATTATGTTAATAATGTTGTAATGCTATGCTTAAATTAAGTTTATATTTAAGTAATTAAGCATGTTTAAACATAAGGTTAGAAAGAAATTTGATGAAAATCAAAATATAAATGTTGGTGTAATTTTCGAAAATTAGGGATAAAAGAGCTATGGAGATTTTATTTTATTTGCCTCAATTAACTTGATATATGATCTTTGTAAAACATAATAAGTGATATATATAAATTATTTAGATTTTTCCAAGCTTATATGTAAAAGTTGGGAAGGGTTAGTTTGTGTATTCATATGATATGTTGTGTTTAAGGTATAATATGCTTAATCTTCCTTAAATATTAGGAAACGAAATTTAAGAGCATGTAGTAAAATACGTTGTTGAATGATAATATGTTGAAACATAAAGAAGTGGCGTAGTAACATAGATATGATAAGTGATTAATATAGCACAAAAAAAAATAGAAGGATGCAATAGCCGAAGAACTTATAGTTATATTAGTTGATAATCAAATGAATTATAAGAAGAAGAAGGAAATTACGAACTGATGACTTCATAGAAATATTTTTGGCATGTGTCCACTAAGTGCTTTATGTACTCATGCCTTGCATGTATTTCTAAACGTGCAGGTTGAGCTCAGAGATGGCAATGGAGATGAACACTGTAGCATACTTTTGAAATGTAAATATTGAGTGGGATTTATCGTTATTTTGTTAAAAACTTGTTCGAAAACAGAATTCTGTAAGCCCTGAGTTATATGTCGTCACACATATAGCTCATCCACTCTTTCTGATACTGAACTCTGTTTCTTTTTTTGTTGTTTTGGATGCTAACCTGAATGTTTGGTACGATTATGTTTTGTTAGTCTATAAAATCCTTGTTGGTATTTTCCTTTGTGAATCATCATCTTCAACCATTTAACCATATTGTCTGAGTTTTTGTTTTGGTAAATTGAAACCAGAGTTCATAAACAAAACATGACAGCGTGTTGAAATTTCTTTTTCATTCGTTTCATCTATCCAAATTCTATCAAAATGGGTATCATTTTTAAGATATTTTCGATACCTTTCTAACGGTACCTTCGGATGACAAATCAGAGTCCAGATTAGTAAGATATGATCCTTTGAAGTTAGAGTGTCAAATCTGCCCTGAGGGTTCCTACTAAATTCACGATTCAATTTATCCATTAGATTAAATTTCATTTCCAAGAGTTTCTTTTTTTTGTAACCGAGTCATGGTCTAATTACTTAACTAAGATATGGTTAAGAAATTGGGCTGTGACACATTCACTATCATTGTTCACGAGAGGTTAAATGAATTGATTTTTACTACTCATACTAACATGGTGCATCATCCTTTCAGGTGACCCCTTAGTAGAAACTCCATGGTTAAGTGTTCTTGGCTTGGAGCAATACTATGATGGGTGACCTACTGGGAAGTGTCCTGGATCAGCCTATCAATGAGGACAAAGCAGGCTGGGAAAGAAAGTGTTGGTTTGTGGGGCCAGTACGTCAATTCTGATGGGCGCTCTCGATCCAACAATTAAGTATCAAAGTCATGGCTTGGGATGTGAAGAATCGAATCCGGCGGAGCGATCCATAGACGGTGTGCCTAAGCGGAGGGGTTAATGGGCACAACAACTCTAGGGGTTATGACGATTCATGGCCGTAATCTGAGGTGCGAGATTAACGGTCCTCTGGGTGACATAGGTAGCCCCATGGCCCGGGTTCGAAGGAGCGCCAACATATGCTCTCAAAATTCAATGCATCCTCCAGAGTACCAGGATGGTGCTGAGGGGGAGATTGTTGGGAAGTGGACTCCAACATCTCCCGGAGGGTGGGTTCTCCGTGTATCATACCCGAGAGAGTTTATGGGAGTGCGGCCTGCCTGAGTCGAAAAGGGCCTGCACTACCATTGTTGACGAGAGGTTAAAGGAATTGATTTGTACTACTCATACCAACATGGTGCATCATCTTTTCAAGTGACCCCTTAGTAGAAACTCCAAGGTTAAGCGTGCTTGGCTTGGTTCACCTCCAATGACTCCAACCATTTCTTCTTCTTCAACCTCCTCGGCAACATGTTCATTATCATCTCCTTGAGTAGGCTGCTTATCTTTTTCTTTTTCCTTCTCCTTCTCTTTCTCTGTTTCCTTCTCCATCTCCTTATCTCTCCCTGTTCCCTGATCTAGTTGAGATGTGGATGGTTGATTTGGTTGCGTTGACTGTGAAGTAGATGGTTGTTGATCTGGTTGCGGTGTTGTTTTTGTGGTACTGGGTTGATCTGGTATTTGCTATTCTGGTGCTGCTTCTCCTTATTCTTGCATAGTCTCATCAACATCATCTGGTCGAACAGATGGCTCTTCCCTTGCTTCTTCTTCATCATCTTCTGATTCAGGTACTAATTCAAAGAAATCCATCTTATCTTTGTTATGTGACTTTAGATCAACTTTCAATTTTCTTATCTCATGTTTGGGAATTTCTAATATCATCTCTTGGTATATCTTCCTGATCTCCACGATCGAAGACACATCGAATATGTTTTGAAGAGTGGCCTCTTCAATCTTCAATCTTCAATTCTTTAATTCTTCAATTAACTTGATAGTGAAAAGGGTGTCCAAGACATAATATTCACTATCCTTTATCAACAGATAAGTCTTGACTCGTCGAGCTGCTGCATAGCTCTCTGGTGTCAAAGCAATTCTAGGGAAGTCTTGAAGCATAGAATGATCTTCTTCATTCTCAATCAACTGTATGACTTCCTCTGCTTGCCTCCTCTTGGCAATAGCTTCGTCTTCCACTTCCTCCTCGTCCTCATCAATCATCTCCAATCGATCTGTTGAAGCTTTTCTGGCTGGTGAAAAGTCATTCTCCTACCTTGGGTCGTATGATGATTCGGGCATGACATCCTCCAAGATCGCTCGATCTGATGACTCCTCTGGTGAAGCAGGTTGCTGTTTCCTCAACCTCCTCTTCTTCTGCTTTGGCTGTGGTGGTGGAGATGATGTCTCAGTTTCAATAGAACTAGCCCTCTTGGCTGGTTTTCTCTTCTCCTTCTTGGTCTCCTTCTTGCTATCCTTCTTACTCTCCTTCTTACATTCTCCCTTGGAAGGTGCAACCCAGGTTGGGTTGGAGTTTCCCATCTCTAACAAATGTTTCAAGTGAACCTCATCCTTCACTTTGTTGAATAAAACTGGAGATAGACCGAGTGCCATCTCGAGCTGGTATTATTCTTTAGGCAATGAGTGATGCTGCTTGAAAGGTACTCCTTTACAGGTTTGGTTCTTGAAGAATGCTTCAATCATGAAGTTGATCTTGGTTGCATGTCACACCTGTCTTTTCACATATACCTCAACGATCTGTCCCTTGTCATTCTTTCTCTCTATTACGAGTCTAGCCTCCAACGCCAACAAATTGAATAAAATCCTACTCCAGTTAACAGGTAGGTTCAAAACCACAGTGGTGAGAATCCTCATCTTGGCTGGGGTGACCTGGTCATAAGACCCACTGTGCATTATGAAAATTCTCTGCACAAATTCTCTGATAGATCCATTCCCTCATCTTTCAACCGATATGCATGCAAAATCATATGCTCGCTTGATCTCCTTTCTTTTCATCTTCCCATGTCAAATTGAAGATGACAACCTGTTTGGGTAGATACTCTCGGGATGAGATATCAAGATATTGTGGAATCATAAACAAGGATTTAGAAGTTAATAACATATAATTATCAATGCTTAAAGCAAAATATATCAATTTTAACAGGATTTAAGCATGAACAATATGAATGTCATATATGCAGATTCCAGTTTTCTCCATGTCTACAAGCAAGTTTATTTCTAATCATGTAATCATAACAGGATGTTCAATGACAACATAACATGATTCATAATTAGATTCACATCAAGAATTAAACATGAACTCCATAAATATCAAGAATTTGAGCATACATCGAGGCATATGTAATAACTTCTCAGAATTCAAAAACAACATACGATATGAACATTACAGAGTATTCAATAACTAATCATGTATCAATGTGAAATCAGATAAGCATTGTAAGCATATTAAATCAAAAGTGAAACCTCTGCAACGTTTGATAAGACCATAAATTCCTTTGAGCTTTTTGAAACCATGGGTGTTGAAAACAACGAAGGGTTCGGGTGAAATATGCTTTTGGACTTTAGAAACACGCTTTGGGAATTTTATTACTGATTCTACCATTTTCGAAAAAGATTTTTTAGAGATTTCAGAAAGATTTGCAGAGAATATGTGAAGGGTGGTGTTGGTCCCGAAAGAGCAAGGTTTGGTGTACGGGGGGGGGGGGGGAATACACCAAATGCAAACTTTTTCAGTTTACTTGACTAATTACTTAAAGAGATTAAGATTTCTCGAAAGGAGATTGCTTAAGTGTGACAAACCAGATCGATACACAGTATGTCCAGATTGACTCTCTCTCGTGATAAACACTTAGCAGATAACAAGAGTGATCTTGTTGTCCAACAGAGCGTTGTGTGCGGAAATATGGTGGACTTAGTCTGTGCTCTTTATTAGAAAAACCTTTGAAAATCTTAACCAAGTAGATTAACAGATTGATTAAGAATGTAATTTGAATGAACGTGTTGGTTAGTGAATAAACAACTGAAAGTAAATATGCAAAATATAAATAACATAGTTGTTTTACATGGTTCGAGAAACCCCCTACTTCCAGGGTCCAATCCAAACCGGATTAGATATCCACTACTAGGATACTCTCTTCTTTAAACTCACTGAGAACGAGCCACAAGTTTCAAACACAATCTGGTTGAAACTTATGCACGAATAAGGGTCGTGTCCCCTTACAACTTACAGTATACTACTGCAACTGGATATCTTCACGTTAATCAACTAGAAAACTACTAGCTAGCGAGGCTATCCTTCCTTCTTCTTCTCAATAAGACATACATGAATCGAGTGGTGTGATTTCGATCACGAACGGCTTAGAACACGATCTGGTATACAGAAGTCTTCTCAAATATACGCTTCTTGTAGTGAGTTCATTTCTGAGCAGAGTAACAACTTGATAGTAATCTTGAAGTATCCATACTCTTCTAGTCTTGGTTCCAAGATTTTATAGGGTTTAGAATTTAAAATTCTAACCATTGGTCTTGATTGGCTTGAAGTAAATGTTGATTGCCAATCAAGAATTTGAATCCCAGATTATATTATCCTGCCTTGTGTGGAAGGTTGACCAATCCCTTGAAATATGGAAAGCAGATCGTGATTGATGTTTCTTTCCTTAATCGCATAGTGATTGATTCTCCTTCCAAACTTGATCTCCAATAGATAAGATTTCCATCTTTGTGAGATCTGCTGATGTGGCAAGGTGATTTGGATTCACTTAAGTACATATGGACATGTAATCGAATGTCAGATGACTAGGTTGATCTGGTACAGGCTGGCTCACTTTTTGGTAACGATTTGGTTATAGCAGACTGACATGGATCTGATCCAACATCAATTTGTTTCAACAAAATGCTCCAAAGCATGGTTGTAATCTAAGTGAAGGATTTCTCAGCAACCAGATCGAGTGGCCATCGATCAGATCATCTACTTGCTTTGCATGCTGCTGCTGATCTGGTTCCTCGAACAGAACGATAGCTAACAAAATGACTTCTATAGGATTTAATCCTTTACATTTTAAGTCATTCACTTGACCTGATCTAAAGTCATGTTCTCTATTAGATTCACTTTATATGACTGTGATCTGGTACAAGTAGAACAGATTGAGACATAGCAAACAGAATTAAATCTAAGTGTGTTTCGAGAGAACATCATCAAAACTAAATATTGTGGGGTTCCCAATAATTTCCCCCTTTTTGATGATGTCGAAACCACACTTTACAAAATAACCCTAATAAAGCTTTTAAAAGCATGATCTGGTCTTAAATAACCAGAAGGGTTAAGAGATCGTTATTAAAAATAACGAACATGAATAATAACTTGGTTCTGGACAATGAGACTTTGTCATCAGATAACCCACATGTATATATATATCAGATAGTATCAAGGTGGATTACAAAGAGTGTTCCGAACCAAAACAGAATAAGAAACATCAGATGGTAAAAGAATAAGGAAATCTAAGTAAACCATCTGCCAGCTCCTCCTTTCTTCATCTTGTCACACTGAGCATTAGAGGTAAGATGGACACTTTCATATATTTTGTCCCTCACTCTTGCATAGTTTGGGTCGTGGTTATCAATATTGTAGCCCTTGATCTTGGCCACTTGATTGATATAATTCAGAATATATGTCTTGCTAGAATGCTTCTACCAGGGATCATAGGACATGCCATGTACTCCCTCGCGGGTACCTTAATCTGGATTTTAGCATTCTCGGCGGCCATCCTGATCCTCTGTATCAGCTCTTTCTCTGCAAAGTTATCCATGTAACGATTGAAGTCTTCATCTGGAGTAGATTCTGAGTAGGTGGGTTCCTTCAATAAGTATCTGTTCAAGATGAATCCTTACTTTATCAGCTCCCAATCCTTCTCATCTGCTTCTGGTACCCAAATATCGTTGGGCGTCTTCTTCTGCAGTGAAAGATTCCATGCCGTAAATGGTTTCTTCTTCTTCTTTCTTGACTGTGTAGTTGATTGAGAGGTTTGCTGAGAGTGTTGTGATCTGGGGGGAGAGAAAGGTGTTTCGAAAGACTTTTCTATAGTTTCCTGCTCCGCCAGCTTCCTCTCTCGTTCTGCTTGCTCCTTATAGAACTGTGCCCTAAAGACGGGATCACATGCTTGCTCTTGGTTTATCCCAAAAAGTAGCAACTCAGCAATCTGGTCGCCTTCATCAATGGGCTTCTTCCCTTTGTCTCGTGCTACTTGTTGTTGCTGCTGTTGGGGTTAGGGTGTCTCAACAGTTGGGTCAGCTCGTGGTGGAGTATATGACTATTCTGTGAATGGCTGATCTGGTCCACCCTTATCAACTTCATCTCCTCCTTTGCCATTGCCATCTCCTCCTTTGCCTCCTTTAGCAGATCTTTCCCCCTTTTCGACATCATCAAATGTTGTCTTGATGAGCGTGTAGAGGGAATCGATCTCGACCTTTATATCTTCTATCTTCTGCTCTGCCTCAGCTTTGAAGTTGAGCAAGAAGTTGATGTTCTGGTCGGTGGCGTCGAGCTTCTTTTCAAGGGTGGTGTTCATTGTTGAGAGAGTCTTATCATATGTATCTTGCATATCATCGATCGTGCTGATTCTGGTGTTATGATGATCAAGCTCTACTGGAGTAGGATAGAGGAGATCATCCAGAACCTTCACTTGATGTTTTTTCATTAATCTCATGAACTTTTCTTCTTCAAAATTCGTCATTTGAGCATGAATTTCCAGTATGTTGACCTCTTTGATTTCTGCAGAGATGGAAACAGATTGAGTTTTGATTGCTTCATCAATCCTTTCCTTTTCTTTGGTTAACATATATGTGACCAAAGTCTGGACAGTCTGGACTTGCTTTTCCACAGACTCAAGCTTCTGGTCTGACTTCTCTTTGGCAGCTTCAGCAGTCGCCCTATCATTGTCGATCATCTTGTTAAGCTCTTTGGTTTTCTCTCGTAGCTTGCGGTGCAAATCGATGTCCATGTCGTTCACGTAGTCCTTTTGATGCTGGTTGAAATCAACAAGGACTTGTGTAGTTTTCTCTTGGATGGTGTTGCATGTATCAGCTATCTGATCTTGAACTCTCAATGTTATCAAGTCATCAACCTGTAAGTTGTTGAATGATTTGGTCTCTGTTGGGAACCCCACAAATAAATTAGTTTTGATGATATTCTCTTGAAAACACACTTAGATTTAATCATGTTCTGTTAGATCTCAATCTGTTCTATGTGTATCTGATAAGAGAACTGATCCTAGTCCTGTCTACGAAATGACTTAACTTGTAAAGGATTTCATCCTATAGAAGTCATTCTGTCTTCTCTTAGTCAATAGGACTAGATCGTTAAAGCAGATTGAAGCAAGCAGAAGATCCATCCGAATAATCATCAGCTTTTACCAGAACACTCAGAAGAATCAACCATGCTTTGAAGCATACTTTCTGAAGGACCAGATCGACTATGACCAGATCGATATCAATCTGCTACGACCAGATCGATATCAATCTAGTGCGACCAGATCGACATTTAGTGTTGAAACCGGATGATATCAGACTAAATGATGGTGAATCCCAAAACCAGTGCTACATCATTTATACCATCGAAGGAAGAGAATCAATCAAAACAAGAAGAAGGAAAGTAGTATCTGTCAAACGATCTGCTTACCATATTTAGAAGATTCAGTCAACCTTTTCAAAAGGCAGGAAGAGACAAATTAGGGATTCGCTATACTTGATTGGTGAAATCACACTTACTGCTAAACAAATCAAGCCCAATGGTTAGAATTTCAAATTCTATACCTATAAAAGCTTGGAACAATGACTGGAAGAGTACACGAGTGAAAATCTACGACCAAGAAAACTGTTACTCTGCTCAGAAATCAACTCATCTTACGAAGCATTCATTCGAGGAGATTTCAAACCACCAGATCGTGTTCTAAGTTGTTCGTGATCGAAATCACATCAACTCAATTTAAGTCTGTCTTATCGAGAAGAAGGAAGGAGATCTTCACTAGCTAGTAGTTTTCTAGTGAACTGACGTGAAGAGATCCAGTTACAGTAGTTTTCTGTAAGTTGTAAAGGGACACGACTCTTATTCGTGCATAAGTTTCAATCAGTTTGTGTTCTGAAACTTGTGGTTCGTACTCAGCGAGTATAAACAAGAAGAGTATCCTAGTAGTGGATATCTAATCCAGTTTGGATTAGAACCGTGGACGTAGGGGGTTTCCCGAACCACGTAAAAACAACAGTGTTATTTACTTTCTGCATTCTTTATTTCCTGTTGTTTTATTCTCTAACTTGCACTCTCATTCAAATTGCATTTTTTTAATCAATCTGCTAAATACTTGGTTAAGAGTTTGAAAGTTTTCTAAACAAAGAGCACCGACTAAGTCCACCATTATTCCGCACACAACAATCTGCAAGAGAATAAGATCACTCTTGATCTCTGTGTAGTGTTTTTCACTCGAGAGATTCTGCCTTGACAGAATGAGATCGATCTAGTTATCTATCCGGTCTGTCACTAACAACGATCTATTTTTCAGAAAGCTTAAATCTCTCTAAATAAATTAGTCAAGTAAACTGAAAAGTTTGCATTTGGTGTATTCCCCCTCAATACACCAAACCTTGCTCTTTCGGGACCAACAAGTGGTATCAGAGCATTGGTTCATAAGACCATAGTTTCTATTTTCACAAGGGTGAAACCTGCGTGGTCAACTTGAATAGATCTAGAAAAATCTTTTCATTCACCTGCATCCTATCTGTTATTATGGAATCATCTGTTATCAGGGCATGTGAAGAATTCTCCATCCAAGGATATAGAGAGTGGAGTTTCAGAATCAAGATGTGCCTCAAAGCTCATCACTATTTGATGTGGAAAGTGATCGAAGAAGGGCCATTGGTCATTTATGAAGAATCAACCCGTATCACGGAAACTGGAGTGGTCAAGGATAATGTACCAAAAGACCCCAGAAAGTACACATCTGAAGAAAGAAGAGAAGCAAATCTTGATGACTTTGCCAAATGAATCATCTCCAGTATGGTAAAAGGAGTTCATCTGGCTAAGATCCAAGATCTTGACACAACCAAAGAGATGTGGGAAGCTTTGAGAGAACTAAGTCTAGGTTCTGAAGCAATGATCGAGAACAAGCTGTCTCTAGCGTGCAACAAGTTCGATGAATTCAAGATGAAACCTGGAGAAACCATCGAGCAGATGAAGAACAGGTTCATAGAAGTGTTACTTGAAGTCTCTGCGTTTAATAAAAACAAGTACACACAGAGATAGAAGAATCTCAAATTTCTCAGAGCATTACCACCAAGCTGGGAGATTTATTCAGCAATGCAGCCACTACGTGCTGATTTTAATGATCTGTCTGTTGAAGCTCTATTTGATCATCTGGCTGTTCACGGATGTGACATCAGAAGGATACATGGATCGGATCACTCCTCAAGCAAGAAGAATGAAAACAATTCAAAGAAAGAGAAAGAGATCGCCTTCAAAGCGAAGTGCAAAACAGATGAACCAGCGCCAACTGCCGTACCAGAAGAAGGAGGCTATGATAAATTGCTCAAAGAATTTTCCATGATTGCCAAGAGGATGGACAAGATGGAAATTAGATCAAGAGAGTATCGAAGGGTCTACAAAGATAACAAAAGCAGATACCAGAAGAACAAAGAAACAGAACGATCCGACGACAAAGCTACAAAGTAATGGTAAAACTCTTAACTCTACTGACTATACTTGTTATGGATGTGGGTGAACAGGTCACTTCAAGACAGATTGTCCTGATTTGTCAAAGAGCCAAAGAGAAGAGCTACGAGCTAAAAGAGATCAAAAACTCAGAGCTCAACGCAAGGCCATGATAGCAGAAGAAGATTCCAGCAGCTCAAGTCATCTCTCTGGGATTGGACAACGGACTTGAACTGAATGAGGTAAATTGGGATGAATGCATTCTATGCAGAAGAAACAAATGAAAATTGGGATGAATGCTACATGGGATTGGACAACGGACTTGAACAGAACGAGGTAAATTCTCATGCTTCTATGTCTTCAAATAAACTCGTCTATGATTCAGGAAATGAAGATGAACTAGAAGTGTCATGGGATGAAATTAATGAGATGTTTAAAAGCTACACCAGTATAAAGAAGCTATTTTCTGAAGTCATAAAGGAAGATGACAAGCTGAATGAAACTGTGAAGTTCTTAAGTAAAGCAAACATCAAGTTTTCTACACAAATAAATGGTCTTGGAGAACAGAAAAAGACAAAAGACGCAGAAATATATTCACTCAATTCTAAGGTGAAAGATATGATCAACAGAAAGGATGTAGTAGAAGAGAAATTGAAGAAAACCATGGAAAATATGAGCAAAATCAACAAAAGTCAAGAACAAGCTGAAATGATCATCGATATGCAACAAAAGGGAAGAGCTGGTCTAGGATACAATGGGAATTCCAGTGAGACTCAGTTTGTTGCTGAAAGAAAGAACATACCAGATCAAGTCAAAGATCTCAAGAACAAGTTGGGCAGATTGGCTTTCTAGCTTGACTTGATTGTGAGGGCTGACCCTGGGCAGGCAAACGTGCTTGGTTTTGAGAGGTTTGAGTTGGGTGTTGCCACTGTTTCTTGTTTGGGAAATTTCTACCTTCCCACTTTCTTTTTTCTTAGAACCTTTTATCAACAAACAACTGTCTTGATTGAGTCTGATCTGAATTAGGATTGGTTTCTGAAGCAGTTTTCTCCACTTTCATTTCCATCTCCATATCTAAGGCTCGATTCAAAGTCTCGGCATAAGACATAGGAGGTTGGCTGGCTAATATAACCCTCATTTCCTGATTCAGTCCGGCGCGAAACAAATCGGCCATTTTCTCATCCGTATCAATTTTATACGACGCATACCGAGCTAACATGCAACACTCTCGATCATATTCAGCCACTGACATTTTACCCTGTTTCAGATTAGCAAATTCTATTTCCTTCTGCTTACGGTAACTCCTTGGTATGTACTTAGCATAAAGTTCTTCTTTAAACTGCTCCCACGTAAAATTTTCTCTCTGTTCAAGAGTCAAGGTCCGTTGACGAGATTACCACCAGAAATCGGCAGGTCCTTTCAGCTGGAATGATATACACAACAGACATTCTTTATCACTACACTCCAAGAACTTAAAGATTCGATCTATAGCCCTAACCCATTCTTCGGCTTCTACTGGATCACCGGTTCCGGAGAAGGTAGGTGGGTTCTGACGAAGAAAGAGTTCGGCTATTTTTTCTGTCAGGTTTAGGAGGGGATTGAAAAGGTGAATTCTGAGGGGTAGCATGGCTTTCTCGGGCTTCAACTGGGGTAGAAACTCTACGTCTTGGCAGCATACTGCATAAAAGATAATTAGGAGTTTGGGAAAAATATCACAGGTTTAATTAGAAGCAAAATATGTTTGCAATTAATAAACAAGTTCATGTGGTCAATCAAGAAAATATATCTTTTGCAAAGAAAGGACAAAAAGGTTTTCAAATAAGCAAGTAATGCACTTTGGTTATCATAACATTCATATTCACATTCATCAAGAAAAATTGCCTCATAGAGGACTTTTATCAAAATTTGCCGAAGAAAGATTCGGGCATATGGTGATATTCTAACGTTCCTATCATATACACATACACACCTACTACGTCATTACTCTAATTAATCTAATTATATATTATCATCATTATACTTCTATTGTTACTTAAAATTTACTTATACTACTCTCTTCCTCCTCTGGAGGTTCGATTTCTTCTTCTTCCTCAGGCTCGATCTCTTCTTCCGTTGGAGGATGAGATCACCAGAATCAGCCGTTGCCAGCAACGATTCAGCTTCTTCCACAAAGGTTGAATTAGATCCCACAGATTCTTCAATAACAGAATCAGGGCCAACAATAGGCAACTGCAGGTTATCTGGGTCAATAATAGGCATATTCAAATTATTGAGCTCAAGGTTAGGTTCAACGATAGGCAAATTCAAGTCAGGTTTCTCAGAACGAAGAGGAGACCGATTATTATTTCCATCTGAACCAAACTGGTGAACAATCAAACAAAATCTATCATATGTGGGAAAATCACCAGGAGGTGGAGCTGAAGCCCTCTGGAACCGTTCTCGAATAATAGAAATAATCTCCCGAAGATACTGTGCTCCATAGATTTCTTTTCCTCCGTAATCGAGATACTCGAGAACTAACGAAGATGCCCAACCTTGACATATTGCCGGTAATACACGAACTAGCTGGAGCATTCCGCCTTTAGCAGTCACATCATGACACCTCGCCTGTTCCCATCGAGTCTCAAACTCGGTTAGAAAATCATCTAGTCCTCGATGCTCGTCAAGACGATGGTCATAGAATCTACTCTTCCGATCTACCAAAGAGGGTCTAAACGCAATATTCTTCCGTCGTGGATTATAAATTTTCGGCATCCTAAAAAGAATAATTATCAATACGAATCCATATTCCATACTAACTCATTAAAGGTCAATAATCATCTATCTTCAAACCCAAACAATCATATACTAACCCAAACAACTTTGCTTAGTAAGCACATTGGGCATTTCAACTAAATAAAACATTCAACTTCAACTAATTTCTCTTTAACTCTTACCTGATCGAGCGAGCGGTGATGGACTGATGGCTGAGGATGCGGGGCTTACTTAAAGTATTACATTTCAGAGATAAGCTGACTCAAAGAAGAATCACAGGTACAGAGGAGCGAACCGCTCTGATACCACTCTGTCACGACCCGCTTACTTAACTATTGTATTAGCTAAGTAAACGGATCGCGACTACGTTTGCTGAAGGAATGAACTTAATTCTTAATTAATTACACTTTGATTAATATCAAATACGAAGAAGGTTGAATGAAAATTAAGTGACGCAATATCAAGGATACAATTGATAAGTGAACGAATCCAAAAGGGGAAATCGGGGTAAAAGGGTATCGATTTTCAGAATAATTTGGGCAGCATCTCCTTTGTAAATAGGTTAATTCCGGACAAACAGAAAACCCAAAGCAGGATATAATAAGTCAAAGCATATATCACAAATGGTTAGGAACATCCAAACTAACTGAAGATGATATGTGAGATATCAAGTTTCAACGACAACAAGTTGAATAAATTCAGATTTCTAAACATAACCAACAAAGGATAGTGAGTCAGCAACTACTATACATGACCAACATTTCAAAAGATAATTCAGAGTTTTGGCAACAGATAGGGTGGTTGAGAATTATGTGTGACGACATAACCTCGAGGCAACTAGATACACATATTAACAAGCAAAAAGGAAAGCAAGCCCGAATCAGCATCCCTCACCATCGCCAACTCTGCTGCTCAACCTTCACATTCAGAAAAATATGCAGGGCATGAGTACTATATGTACTCAGTGGGCACATTGCCAAAAACTTTTAAAACATACTTTTATGACATGCCAACTAAAGCAATACACAGGGTTTTAATTATAAAAGAAATAACCTGTGTATGTTTTGTTCTTTTAAAAATTTTCATGCTCATGCTGTATCTTAATCTAACCATGACCTGTGTCTGCTGACAATGTATCTAAATACACCATATCTACGCACTCTTGTGTTGAAAGGTAGGGCTCCCCTTCAACACTATGACCGGCCAACCCGCTCACTGACTCACGGCCATAAATGTGTACACAAACCCTTACTGGCAGCTCGTCCAGCATAGGGCCGACGCCGTAATTCTCTCGTAGATAGGCATCATGCAGCATGCTTAAAACAGGCAAGTCACACAAAATCTTTCAAATAATATGCATATTAAAATATGACATAATAGCATGCACATTTTTAGTTAAGAAATGCCCACCTCATTAACAGCTTAGTCTGAAAATCTCAGTTCTTCTTCCTTCAGCTCCGTTCCCTTTCTCCCTACTTCGCTTGCACCTTAAATATATAAATAGGGAGTATATTAGGGAAAAAAATATTATTTCAGTAATTCTCAATTATACTTACTTAATTATAGTCTAGCATCTCAACTTGGGTTGCTAGGGGTTTTGACCTTCTTTCGGGTCATTGCATCATTAACTGATTTAATTATTCTTAACTTTATAAATATACTCAATTATGTATTTTAAGCTTATTAATAAGCTTACTCATAATATTTAACCTTATACTTAGTAATTATGCATATTCTTGGTTTATGTCAAAATACTAACTTATGCATAATTATCTTATTAATATCAATTAGTACTTATAAATCATTATCTACTCTTGAACCTTAATTAACTTATATAATTATAATACTTCCTTCTTTACCTACTAAACTAACAAATTCTAACTTTTACATACTTGGCTAATAAAATCCAATAAATTCACATAAGCCATTATATTCCTTCCTTATCTCAAATATCACATTAACTCAACCAAATAAAATCTCTATGTATAAGTTTTAATCATGCCCTTTTTCTTGAAAATTAAAGATCTTAATATAAAAATGATTCTATCTTTAATCTCTTGATTTAACCATACTTAGTATTGCTTAATAAACTCCAATGCATCATCACTCAATCTAAATAACATCAACATACATGTAAACTTAGAAACTCCATAAACTAACTAAATTTTGAAAGTTCATTTCTAATGCTTGAAAAATTCTAAATAAATTATTCTAGACATTATTCATGCCAATAAACTCAAATATGATATTAATTTAAACAAATAAAATCAAAATCTCATAGTATAAGTAGGGTGAAATTTCAGCCCTTAGAGTAAAGGTTAGAAAGTTTGATTTTGATTTAATTTCTTATTCTAATCATGTTTATTGATGTCTAATGATACTTATTCATGCTCCATTCAAGAAAATTCACACAAATTCTAATGATTCAAATTAGGGTTCATGTAGAGATTTTAGGGAAAATCAAATTAACCATAATTTATTAGAATTCTTTGCATATTCTTGTTTAAAGCATGCATTTCTATCCATTTACTACAACATAATTAAAAATCAAAACCATACATGAACAAGCTATAGGGCACGAAATTTTCATGCTTTAAAAAGAGGGAATTCTTCATCATTTTTCAAGCTAAAACATGAAGAAATTGGATATTTACCTTGATGAGATGATTTTCTCACAATTTGGTATTGATTTTTGGCTTAATTCTTGAGATTTGAAGAAAATTTTGTTTAGTGTGTGTAGTGTGTGTGAATAGTGACGAAAATTTGGGTGTAGATGTTGGAAGATGATGAATAGTAGTTGAAAGTCTTACTTATAAGTTAAGTTAAGTGATTTTTTTTAGTTTAATAATTAATTTTTCTACTTTTCCACATTTCTCTAGGGGCTTCTAGAAGCTTCCCGATTCTTCATTTTTTAGGTTTCGAGATATTGTTACTGGATGATTCGTCTCAACACATAGAATTCAATGGTTCAGACCGTTCGTGATTTGGAGTTCGTTTGAATAACTTATTCAAACTTTAAAATACCGAATAAATTTAACTGAATAAATTCTCTTTAAAATAATATTTTTCTAATAAAATCTTCATAATAATCTCTTCTATATATATTATAAAATTAGTCATAACTTATAGATATTACTACAGCTGTCGAATTCTCAAACTGAATTTTAAACGAAAGCTTATTTAATTATTGTTAAAATTGCAATAATTAATTATTATTCTCTGTATCGGCTGTTTACTGACTTAATGAAATTTCTAATTCCATTTTTCTATATTATCTAATAGATAAATTTTTTCTCATCTGAGGGGTATGCTTCGTCTGAATTTATTTTGCCTCAAACCCCTTTCTTTTATTATTAATATGGAATTAATAAATTCCATTTTCTTTCTTAACTAAATAATTAAAATTCTTTCTTCTAAATTATATAATAAATTTTTCAAGCTCTTCTTAATCTCATAAATATTATTTCTTAAGGATGCAATGCCCTAATTAATATTTAATCAAACTCTAATTACTGCTACAGTATTTCGGGATACTACAGTAGCGCTTTGAACTTTACTTCGGAGTCTTCTTTGTATTGTAGGAATGTTGAAATGTTGCCATTTACTTCATTGAACTGCTTGGAGTCATCCTTGATATGAGATTCAAAATTAACAGCCAGCTCGCTGTGAGCAACCTTCATGTCGGTAATTGTCTTGTTGATTAAGAAAATTTCATCCCCGGTTGCAACATCAACATTTTGTAGAGCTTTGGGCAGCTGGTCTTGGAGCAGTGCAGGCATTTCGTTTTTAACCACACTAGGAATCGTGGTTGTTTCCATCTCCTCATATTGTTGTTCAACGTGCTTTTTGACTTCTGCGACCATCCTTCCTCCAGCTTCGTTCATTTTTGACTCGAAGGATTTGGCCTCTTCTTGAAGAACAACAATCATGTTGTTTGTCTCTTCCTTGTATTTGTCAAAAATTTCGTGATCGTTGTCCAAGTCCTTATGCAGCTCGTCTGATATTTTGGAATGAGCGAGCTGGACATTTTGTTCAACAGTGTGTAAAGCGCTCTCTGCAGCTGAGAAGATGAAGTTTGCCAATGCAGCAGATCGATTGTTGATCCTTAGATTAATAAGCTCGGTGATTTGATCTGCTGTCATTTGGGGTCCAAGATTGGCAGAGAGTAAGTCTTCCAGATTGTGTTGTTGAAAGCCATCTGGGGCAGTTCCTTGTGTGTATATTTCTTCAATTTGCTCAGGAACAGTTTCAACTTCTATTGGCGCTGCAGATGGTTCACAAAAGTTTGCTGCTTCCGCCAACACAGGAGATGGTTCTTTAGTTTCAATCTCGGCAGCGGGCTTTGAAGTAGGAGTGTCATATGGCTTTTGTTTCTCTACCGTCTTCCCTTCAAAGTTGAAGATATCATCAAAGTCTCTCGATGGAAGATCGACAGCGAGGTTGTAAAAATCTTGTTCCTTTTCATAGAGAGGATCAAGATCAACATTGAGAGTGGTAGCCTCCTCTTTCATTTTAGTCAAGACGTACGTACGAAAATACTGACGTGCGTCAGGTACATCAAGGAATCCAAAATATTTGAGCAGTTTGCTTTCCTCGGCCTTCAGCTCGCTGATCGAGAAAAGTAGCAAGATAGCCTCCAAGATATAGGACTTGCAGTTGCGTATTTCCAAGTATGTTTGGAAACGTTGAACCATGTTGAATGTGGTTGGAGTGAGCCGGATGCCAGGCAGTGATTTAAGCACCAAGTCAGTGGCCTTTTCCTTTAGTTGTTGGAAAAGTAATTGTACTCCTTTCAATCTTTCCTCAACATCATCAGCGGGCTGCTCGTGAATATCAAGTTCCACCTCATCTTCATTTATTTCCGTAGCAGATGGCTCCTTTATTTGATCCACTGTTGCATCCAATTCAGCCTCCAGGTTGCGAGCAGTGGATTTGCTCTTTGTTTTCCTTGGCTTTTTGGTTCCCTTGGCAGAAGCAGCTGGTTTAGGATTACCAACTGCCTTCCTCTTTGCTGGTCGATCTGCTGCCACTTCTTCTTGTGCCTGTGCCGCAGCTGCCTCACCAATTGTGGGTTTCTTAGTTGGAATCACCCATTCGGGATTTGATTTTCTGACTCGAATCAATGCCTGTTTGATCTTCTCATCAGTGACTTTAAGAAATATTTGAGAAGCAACCCCCAAGGACATCTCCATTTGATGTCTTGTCTTTGGTAAAATCCAATCTTTGCTGAAGTCAACAGATTTGTGCCATTTATCCTTCTGGAAGAAGCTAGCTATGATTGAGCTGAATTTGGTGGAGAGGCGAAGAGGTCGTTTGATGTTTAGTCTGGTGCAATTTCCATCGCTGTCTTGACGAACATCGATCTGCTGTTCTTCATCAACAATGAGTTTTAGCAGCGATCTTGCCCAGTTAACCTTTAGATTGAATAGTACTGTAGTCATAACTTTGAGTTTGCCCGTTGTCACTGAATCGTATGTTCCTTGGTGTCCAAGAAACACCTTTTGGACAAAATCGAGAAGAAGACGATAACATGGTAGTATCAATGATCTGTTAAACGCCTTTCCGGTCCACTGGAATGGTTGAGCAAGGATTATGTCTAGAGCTCTCTGGATCTGGTCATCCGAGATTTCTTCAATCACTATGTCCCCTTCATCGGTCAAGTGATAAGTTTGTAGAATCATCTCAATCACCGTAGTCCGAATATTGTCCTCTTTGGACTTTCCAACAGGAATTTTGACTGTATATTCTTCGCGATCATCTACCATCCAAGAGCAGTAAAATAGCGCTATTTGTCATGGGAGAAAATAGTCTGGTTCTGCAGTAATGATTTTGTGGAACCCTAGATAGAGATTCATTACAGTTAAGCGTTTGAAGATGTATGTTGATAATCAACGTTTTACATGATGACAAATTGTTGATTTACCATAGCATGAGGATTAAATCATAACCAAATAGACATACTACATAATGAACACATAGATAAGTGAAGCAGGATATGTGTAGAACATGCAGAGTAAGCAAGCAGATGAAACGTTGAAATCCAATTCATGTTTTTCAAGTGTTGTAACCTTTGCACGCCTCGATTTTGCTAAATAAGACATCTAAGGTTCGAAACCCGTGATGCGCGAGTACAGCACGAGGCTCAGGTGATAATTTTGCCTCAATTGAGTGCAGCATCTCCTACTAGGAAATCGGAGGTGTTTGTGAAGATGAAGAACTTGCTTCAGAAGCAGGCATTTTGAAAATGATTGGAATGGTTTTTGTGAAATATAGAGTTGCAGGAAAACATAGTTTGAAAGCTTGAGTACAACAATGGCGGTTTAGGTTTTATGATTGTGAGAAGAACAGTCAAACATTTACCTATTTATAAGCAAATAATGAACGATTCAGATTAAAACATATAAATGTAATAACAAGTAGCGATTGAGATTACTCCCTTGTTTAATTATTTGCCGCCCAAAATTGAGAGAAGTGCATACGCCATCAAATTGCGTCTACTCAGAAGTCACATCATTGCCTCGAAACAATAACCGAGGACTACAACATTAAATGAGCGTCTCTTTATCCTTCACTTTTTCTGACGTTGAGGCGTTCGACATTTCCTAACATTTAATAGTTTTTATTAGTAATCATTAGACATAAATAATCAAAGAGATGGAGAAATAAATGAATTAGATTCCCCCTTGATTAATGCTCTAGCAGATTGTTTTAGGCTTCGAACGATCTGCTGTCCATGATTTTGTTAGCTAGCTACTTATTTTCACTGCAGGTTGCTGCTCATGTTCGCAGATCGTTTTCTTTGACTTGCTATTGGAAATAGAGAAGCAGATCGTTTTCTTCTTTTGAATGATCGTTACAGTTGGCTGCAGTTGTTGACACCTAAGCAGATCGTTTTCTTCTTTTATCGATTTGCTGTTTGTAATCCACTCATCAGCTAGCTGCTAATTTTCAAAATTAAGCATCTTGTTTTTACTTGGAATATTCACACAAAGTTTAGCAACACATAAATATTAGAAAATATGTAGCTAAAGTTAAATATGTGATAACAGATTGCCTTTTTACCACCAGCTAGCTGTTATCAACACTTGTGCCAATTTCGATAAAATTTATCAAACCCAGTTTTCCACAAAGCATTTTCAATCTGTCTTCTGGTAATGATTTCGTGAGAATATCATCTCGCTGCACATCCGTAAGAATTTTCTCTATCTTGATGTTCTTCTTTTCAACATGATAATGAATAAAGTGATGACGAACATCCACATGTTTGCAGTGAGTGTGTAGAACAGGATTTTGAGTGATGGCAATTACGCTAGAGCTATCACAAAATATTGGCACACCATCTATGCAGACTTCATAATCTTTTAGTTGTTGTTTGATCCACAAGATTTGTACTGTGCAACTCCCTGCAGCCATGTACTCTGCTTCTGTTGTTGAGGTTGCAACCGAAGTTTGCTTTTTAGAAAACCACGAGATGAGCTTGCTTCCAAGAAATTGACAAGTCCCAGATGTGGATTTTCTATCAAGCTTGCAACTTGCATAATCAGAATCAGAGTAACCAGTTAATTCAAAATTATCATCACAAGGATACCATAAACCTATTTCAATGGTTCCTTTGAGATAACGCAATATTCTTTTGGCTGCTTCCAAGTGGGATTCCCTTGGACTAGCTTGATACCTAGCACAAACACCAACAGCAAAAGTAATATCAGGTCGACTTGCAGTTAGATATAAAAGTGATCCGATAATACCATGATACTGTTTAATATCTGTTGCCTTCCCAAGTACATCAGAACCAATCTGTCAATTAGTTTGCATTGGGATTTTTACTGGTTTACAATCTTTAACACCAAATTTTGTGATCAGATCATTGATGTATTTGGATTGATTGATTAGGATCCCATCAGCAGATTGTTTGACTTGCAAGCCTAGGAAGAAGTTCATTTCTCCCATCATTGACATCTTGTACTTGTCTTGCATTAGCTTGCTAAATTTGTTACAAAGGAATTTAGATTAGGATCCAAAAATAATATCATCAACATAAATTTGAACTAAAAGGATATAGTCTTCGACTTTTGATGGTGAATAACGTTTTGTTTACTGATCCTCGTTTGAATCCCGATTGAAGTAAGAATGTGGACAGTGTTTCATACCAAGCTCGAGGAGCTTGTTTTAGACCATACACTGCTTTAGCTATTCTGTACACCTTGTTTTCATCTTCAACTTCAAACCCTGGAGGTTGTTCCAAGTAGACTTCTTCTTCCAGAATTCCATTAAGAAATGCACTTTTTACGTCCATCTGGAATACTTTGAAACGTTGGAAAGCTGCATAAGCAAGAAACAATCTGATAGCTTATAGTCGTGCCACTGGTGCGAAGGTTTCATCAAAATCAATTCCTTCTTGTTGACAATATCCCTTGGCGACTAGTCTTACTTTGTTTCTTACCACTTCACCTGTTTCGTCTATTTTATTCTTGAATATCCATTTGACTCCAATAACACCTTGGTGTCTAGGTCGATCCACCAAGTACCATACATCATTTCTTTTGAATTCATTTAATTCTTCTTGCATGACATTAATCCAATCTTCACTTTGCAAGGCTTCTTCGATGTCTTTTGGTTCGGTGTGAGCAAGATAGCAGCTTAGTAATGCACTTTATCCATGCATGCGTCTAGTTTTGACTCTATCTGCTGGGTTCCCAACAATGAGATCAGATGGATGACTATCTACCTATTTTCTTCGCCTTTTCATTTCATCCTCAAATACTTCAATTTCCATCTCATCGGGTGGATTCTCAAATTCGGGATGATCTATGGTAGGCACATCAAAGATATTGTCAGTATTTAAATTAATACTTGATACGTCGTTTACCAAATTTCGAACACATGGTTGTTGAGATGATGGTGTAGCAGAGTGAGGATTTGTTTCATCAACAAATTGTTGTGAACATTCTTCATGCGAGGTTCCCCTTTCATTTGTTCCCCCTAGATGAGATAGTTGTCCATCTGTTCCCCCTTGCTGTGGCATTTCTACAGCAGGTTGATTGTTTGTTTCTTCTTCATCTTCATATTTTCGAGGACTCCATAAGAGAATGTCGTCGATGAGTCTATCTGTGGAGTTTCTCAATGTTGAGTGAGAGAGATCATCTTTTGAAGAAGAGGAGCTATCTGTTCCTGAAACTTCAAAATTTGATTCATCAAAGATAACATGTGGGGTTACTTCCACAACAAGAGTTCTCTTATTAAAAACTCTATAAGCTTTACTGATTTCATAATATCCTAAAAATATTCCTTGATCACTTTTGCGATGAAATGTTTTTAGCTGAGTTTTCTCATTGTTGTGAATGTAACATTTACAGCCAAATGATTTAAAGTAAGAAATTCGAGGCTTTCTGTTATTCCACAGCTCATAAGGAGTTTTCCCATGAAGTTGCGTGATGACAGATCGATTTTGTGTGTAGCAGGCGGTATTGACTGCTTCTACCCAGAACTTCATTGGAAGATTGATTTCATTCAACATAGTTCGGGCAGCCTCTTTGAGCGACTTGTTATGCCTTTCTACAATCCCATTTTATTGTGGTGTTCGAGCTGCTGACGTTTGATGTTGAATTCCCATTTTTGAGCAGTATCCTTCGATCATGTGATTTATGAATTCAGTTCCACGATCAGATCGAATGGTGATGATGGATGTTTCCTTTTGATTTGAAAGTTTGTTGAGAAGATCAGGTAGTTTCTCTAGAGTTTCCTTTTACTGGAACATAAAAACAACCCAAGTGAATCTAGAGAAATCATCAATAACAACAAGAGTATACTTTCTACCGTTTACACTTAATGGAGATACAGGTCCAAAAAGATCCAAGTGTAGGAGTTCCAAAATCCTTGAAGTGGAATGAGCTGCTTTTGTATGAAATGATGCTCTTGTTTCTTTTCCTGCTTGGCAAGCTTCACATACATGGTCTTTGTCATAGATTTGGGTAGGTAGACCTTCAACTAGGTTGTCTTTCACTAACTTGTTGATTGATTTGAAATTTAAGGGGCTTAATCGTTTGTGCCATAATCAGCTGGTCTCTGTACTTGATTTTGTTACTAGACAGGTTTCAGTTTGATCATTCCATTGTACGATATACAACATGTCCTGCAAAATTCCTGTAAGAAGAATTTCTTCTCCTTGTATGTTCTTGACAAGACATTTGTTAGCTGTAAATTCTACTCTCTTGTTGTTAGCACAAAATTGGCTAATTGAGAATAGATTGTGATTTAAACCTTCAACATATGATACATTGAGAATAGTAGTGTTACCAACTTGAAGGTCACCATAACGCTTTGTGTATCCTTTTGAATTTCCTCCAAAAGTAACATTTGGTCCAGTGCTCTCCTTGTAGTTGATTAACAAGTCTTTGTTGCAAGTCATATGTTTGGAACATCCATTGTCAAGTATCCATACCGCACCCCGAGCTGTGTGCTTTCTTCTACTCGATCTCCTATCCTGCAAGGAAAGATTATTTAGCTACCCTACTGAATGAGGGTGCTTTTTTAGTAGACACAGTTCCTTTTGAAACCCAAATCTGCCTAATAATAGTGACATTCTACGAAGGTCTGATTTGTTTGCCACTAAAGTCGATATACACAACTTTCTTCTTGGCAGGTGGTTGATTAGGCATAGCTTGTTTCCTAGGAGCAGATGGTTTTCTTTGGTTGAATAATTGAGGAGCTCGCTGATGATTAAGCTGTTGAGCAGTTTGAATAATCCTATGAGCACGCTGTTTTCTTTGTTGAAACTCAATCCCTAAAGTGGTGAATTTTTGTTGTCGCTGGCCTTGATCCTTGATTAAGATGGCTTGTGGCTGTCTTGCATTGTTGTTGAGATTCACTATTTTATCTTTTCTCTTTTCTTTGACAAATTTTCCTTTTGGTGGTCCTTTGTCAACTCCGTCAAATCCTAGTCGTTGATGAGTTGAATCCAATCCTCCTTTTTGTGTATTGAGTGGTTTATCATGGCACTCAAGTCATCAACCTTACGTTGAGCAGATGCTTCTCAATCAATGAGATCAGATATCTTGGCATTCAATGTGTAATTTTCTTCGCTCTTGCTTTCGAGTTGTTTAAGTAGAGTATTTTCCCTGTCATTGAACGAGCTGCTGATTTCCTTCATTTCTTGAATGGTGTTAGCCATTCTTCCATTTTCTTTTATTGCATGTTTGAACATCTTGTTCAATCTTGCATGATCTTCCATGAGCTTGGTGAAATCTTCGATGGACAGATCGTCTTCACCTTCTTCTTCATCACCAGAATTATATATAGATTGATTAGAAGAAATAGAATTTTGACAATTTACCTCTTGACTGTCGAGTCCATTGTCATGGCCCATTAGACACTCATCCCATTCTTCTTCATCTTCATCAGCTAAGAAGGCTTCATCATTTTCGGATGAGCTGTCTGATAGGTGACTTGGAGATGATTGTTCTTCGGCCAACATCGCTTTTCTTTGCTCATTTAGCTTCTTGTTTCTTTTGGCACGAAGCTCATCTCTCTCTACTTTTGATATGTCTGGACAATTTGTTTTGAAATGTCCCTTCCTGCCATACTTAAAGCAAGAATATTCGGAGAGGTCAGCTTTAACATATGGAGTTGATTTTACCTCGTTCCTTCGAGTAGGTTGATCGCCAGATCGATCTTTCCCTTTGAATTTTCTGTTGTTGTTTTCTTTATAGAGTCTTTTGTATCTGTTGGCTCTTACCTCCATTCTTTGGAATCTTTGAGCCATGAGAGAGTATTCTTCGAAGTAGTTCTTCGAAGGATAGTTTTCATCATCAGAACTTGATGATTCCTTGACCACAATAGTTGGAGTTAGTTTTGCAGCTTCTTTGCGTTTTGTCTTTGCTTTGAAGGCTGTTTCTTTATCATGGTTTCCTGGAGAAGATGGTTTGCTAGAGGAGGAATTAGATAAGCCATGAATACGATTAATCTCGTACTCATTTCCAGTAAGTAAATCAAATAAAGAGTCAGTGGTAAGAGTGTTAAACTCTGGCATCATGGGATGCATGGTTGAGTAAATTTCCCAAGTAGCCGGTAGAGCTCGGATCACTTTCAAGTTTTTCTCTCGTTGAGAATATTTGTTTTTGTCGATCATGGCTATCTCAATCAGTACTTCGGTGAACCGGTTTTTCATTTGGGCTATTGTTTCCCCAAAATTCATCTTGAACTCTCCAAATTTATTACAAGCGATAGATAGCTTGTTTTCTTGGATGATGTCAGATCCAAGGCTAATCTCCTTGAGTACATCCCACATCTCCTTGGCTGTTTGAAGATGTCTGATTTTGGCCAAGTATATGCCTCTTACCGTACTTGAAATTAGTCCTTTGGCAAAGTCATCGAGTCCAGCTTCTTTTCTTTCTTCTGCAGTATATTCGTCAATAGTCTTCTCCTTTTCAACTATGAACAATGAAGGAGTTGGACAAGTTCCATCTTTTATCTCAGCGCTTCCCTTGTTCATAATTTTGATGGGTCCATCAGTAATGACCTTCCACATTTTGATGTGTTGAGCACGTAAGCACATCTGGATTCTAAAGCTCCAGTCATGATACCCAGTAATGGAGAAATCCTCACAAGCACGTATCATCTGTCCTTCCATAACTTCAAAGTAGTCGGTTAGATAAATGCAAGTGCAATATGCTGTGAAAACATTTTCAAGATCTATCCATGATGACCACACAGAGATAATCTCTTGTGAAATAGAAACAATGGTCAAAATGGACCACTGCTCTGATACCACTTGTTGGTCCCGAATGAGCTAGATTGGTGTATGTGGTGGTTAATGCTCTTTTTAATGTGAAAAACATTTTCCTTCTTGAAGAGATTATCAACCAAGATTTAAATGTAAGAGTATGAAGAAAATGATGATGAAGTAAATAAGAAATAAAGAACACAAGCAGTTAACGTGGTTCGGGATAAACTGTCCCTACGTCCACGGCTCGATCAAATCTAGATCAAAAACTTTACTAGCTTTTTCCTTTCTTTTTACTCGTTGAGTACGAGCCACAAGAATTATCAAATCTAGATAACTTCTTGTGATTACAAATCTTCTAAGAGTGAAAACTACAACCTTAGAATACAACCAGATCAAATCTAGATCCTAACTTGGGGTTTTGTAGAAATAGTTTTTCCAGCAAGTAAATCTTCAAAAACTGTAAACACTACTGAGAATTCTTGATGATTGGAAGTGTTTTGAACGTTGAAGCTTGAAGATTTTAGCAGAGTAACAGCAGGATAATAGCTTAAATTCTCGTACTTCTTTCTGAAGGTGAAGGTGGTATTTATAGCCTCTTTGAAGAAACTATATGTTGGAGACGAAGACGTCCTTTCCTCATTGCATTAATGGCTGCATTAAATGCATGCCAAAGAAGTTGAGACACGCGCTGCCAAATGAGAGTAGCTTCCACCTTTCACGCGATTTTCCAGTGTATTGCCATGCTTGGAATGATTCACCGTACTGGAATTTTGATATTCTCGTACTTCATTCCTTAAAGTATGCTTTTTATGTGACAATACACCAAGTGGTTGATTTGTGACAAATTTAGGTATGTCGGCAGTCCACCGTAGTTATTTTGAGGAGCAGCTTGATCTTGATGCAATGACAGTTAGATGTTCTTCGTGTTGTACTTCCATCTTATATAATGACCATATCGTTTTGAAACAGAAACAATCTGTTGTATATAAAGTAGAGATGATGACCAGATCGTTTTTGACATAAACAATCTGCTGCTTGTGATGACAGAGGGTTGATGAAGTGAAACGAGCTGCTTCTCCTCAAGTAATGACTTGAGACGATCTGTTGTAGGTATTGAGCAGTGGGCTGGACTTTAGAACGAGCTGCTCAACTACTTGTAATGAACTACAAGTATATTTTGTTTCCTATATCTAATTATATTCTAGAGAACCAGATCGATATAAGTATGTTTAAAACTTCAAACCACTTTTACATTTGTGATCTGTTGATAGATGAACTAGAAATCGAAACCAAAACAAGTATAAATGACAGCGAGCTGCTACTATGTGAAGCAGATCGTTATTTAATATATGAAAACGATCTGCTCTCCACATTAGGAGCCAACTGCCTTACATAGAGAAAAAAACTTGTTATACAACAATCATTGTGTCCAGGATATCTTACTAGAATAAGACAGATCGTTTTTTAAGTTACAAAAACGATCTGCTTCTATTACAATTTAAGAAAACCTTAATAGATAACAATGATAGCCTGGTTTCTAGTATACAAAATATCAAAGTGTAGTTTCGAGAAACATCATCAAAACAAATATAACTTCATGGGGTTCCCAACAGGAGATGACCGAGATTTTTGAGACCCTAGCCGCGAGTTCGCAGCAGAAATCCTCTTGACCGAGATGAATGGAGGCCAGTGTAGTGACTACGAGCCCCGATCTTAAGAAACAAATGGCGCATGTGATGAGGGAGTTACATGAATTGAAGATGAACCGACCCCCGTCACCATCTGTTCAACAACCTACACCTGAGCCATGCGGTATTTGTGGCGACTACGGCCATGTTGTTGAGGGATGTCCACGAATGGGAGAGTTGACATCCGAAGGGCAAGTCGTGGTTTACGCGGCACAGGAATTCACATCCCAACATCAGCATCAGCAAAACTCATGATGGAAACCCCAATTCCAAGGGCATGGAGCACAAAATTTCCAAAACAGACAGCCACAAGCTCAGAACTTTCGCCCTCAACATCAACAGCAGTAGTATTATCCACCACAACCACCACACCAACAATTTTATCCATCGTAGCAGCAACAATTCTATCCACCACCGGTGCAGAAATTTCCACCTCAACCTGTTCCTCCCCAAAGATCATCAATTGAAGACAGCCTAGCCGCATTTATGCAAGAGAGCAAGAAGGCTTGAGAGGCCCAAGATGCCACAATCAAGCACCTCGAGATGGCTATAGGGCAGATTTCGGGCGCTGTTAACCAGTTGCAGCAAAACCAACAAACGGGGAAAATTCTAGCATAAGGACAACAACACCATCAAGTGCAAGCAGTGTCCGTTCTAAAAGAGGGTAAGGTTGTGGAAACCAAGATGGAGATGAGATCTTAGGGAAAAATCGATAAAGTGCCACCGGAGGAGGAGAAAGAGCAGTCCAATGAGGAGCTTCACAAGGCGGTAAATTCATACGTTCCGCCTATTCCTTATCCTAGCAGGCTAAAGGATGTTAAAAACGAACAGCAATTCGCGGATCTTTACAAGATGCTATACAAAGTAACAGTGAACGTTCCACTCCACAAAGTGATTAAGAATATCCCATCTTATGTCAAATTCTTCAAGGAGCTGATTTCAAAGAAGAAGAAACTCGACGATCAAAAGTTAGTGACAGTCTCCGAAGTGGCGAGTACTATCATGCAGCAGCCTTTACCTCCTAAGTGATGCGATCCAGTTAGCTTCGTTATTGACACTACTCTAGGTAACGGTAAGGCAACATCTGGCATGCTAGACCTAGGAGCGGGAATTAATCTTATGTCTTATTCTATTTTTAAACAATTAGGATTAGGTAAATTGAAACCCACTCGCATGTCCCTTCAATTAGCCGATAGATCTGTGTGACACCTAAAAGGAATAATTGAAGATGTTCTTGTTAAGATTGGTAGAATAATCGTTCATGTTGATTTTGTTGTTCATGAGATAGGTGACGTACGTGAGGACGGATTCGAGCATACACTACTCCTAGGAAGACCTTTTATGGATACTACTAATACTATTATTGATGTCAAAAATAGTATCATTAAAATGTCTGTCCTTGATAAGGAAGTATCTTTTTCTGCTCACCAAATTCATACTGCAAATTTTGTCGATTTGATTGATACGTGCTACATAGATACTACTAACCCTTTGGTTGAGAAATCTATAATGTAGACTTTTCATAGTAAGGATGTTGCTCAAGGGAAGGGTTTGGACGCGAAAAGAGAGACCGGCCAAGTAAAAACATTGGAAGGCAAACAAAACTCGAAAAGAAGCTAACAACCGTACCTTTCACCCAACCCGATGATCACAAACTCCCCTTCTCGATGTACCTACTCATCAACATATGTAGAAGATCTTATGCGCCCAAGCATCATATCTAAGACACGTCCTGACAAGGCCAAACCCCAAAAGAGAAGATTACTCATCCTTAGAAAATTTTCTCCATCAAAGGGTGACGTGCCACATGCAAAAAGGGAGAAGATATCATTTTGAATCAATTGGAAACGAGTTCAATTGTACCTCAAACATGATCTCGTACTAGAAGTTGCGGAATCCAAATCTCATTCTTGCACTCCCGGTTGAATTGGTTCCTTTCCGTCGAGCTAACGACGTAAAATAAAGCGCTTCGTGGGAGGCAACCTGTCACGCCCGCTTTCTACTAATTCTAGTAAAGCCGGGAACATGACCATCGAAATGAATAATTGACAAGAGAAGAAGGTAATCATTCATTTCATAACATAAAATAAGGACCAAACCCATAAAATCGGGAAGTCAGAGTCATAAGCTCGTTACATTTCATAACAGAATACGGAGTTTAGTCTCGGTCTACTACATAAAGTCTAGCAGCGGAACTTTCAAGATCGCATAACGAAATCCTACGTGTATGAAGACACGTAGAACCCCCAAGAGTCAGCTACTATGGAGTCCGACAAAAGCACGACATAGCACCCACGTCTTCTTCATTCTTAATCTGCACGTTTAGAAATACATGCAGGGCTGAGTACAAATTGTACTCAGTAGACACGTGCCGAAATCGCACACATACATATATAACTGTCAAGCCATTCTGAGTGATACATAGGGATTTTTGTCTCTAAAGCACCTATGTTCACAAAATCATTTCTTGAGAAAGTTCTAGTTTGACTGCAGTCCTAGTTCTTTTGTAATCAACCATATCTGAAGTTCTATGTGCCGGGGAAGTGGCCACTTCCCACGAACACCTTGACCGGCCAACCCGCTAAGATGACTCACGGTCCTTTGTGTACACTAGTTCGAGTGAGGACGCTAACCTCACTGGAACCCGAATTCGATTATCATATAACAGATAGGCATCATACATAAATTGAAAACATTTGGCAAGACAGTGCTTGTGAAAACATCTCATTTCATTCGAAAAGCATACACACATATATATATTTTCATAGGGTAAGAAAGCCTACTTGAATGGTCTTGATTGGTGTTTGCCTTGTTCTCGTGATGCGGATCCGACCTCTCGTCGAAACCTTTAACATGAATCTCGAGTGAGATACATACTTGAGTATATCAAATAAATTCTAAGCTCAAGGAATCATTATCCTTGGTTATCATGCGTGATTAGTCTCGGTCCTTAAAACTCGACTAGTACACGAGTTTAGGAGTCGTATTTCTAGATAGTCGTATAATGATTTCTAAGTCACTGCATAGTTCGAGGATTTACTATACCCAATTAAATAGTTATTGGGTATATAACTAAAGATATTTCTAATTTAATATTTTGATTCTTAAGTCAAAATATCTATAAGTCTTTTATAGGTTAAAATAACCTAGCTAATATATATCTTAGTATGATTCTTAATTAAATCAATTCTTAAGATTATATTCTAGTGAACCAATTATAATGTACTTATCTAAATTAATAAATATTTCACTTCTTGGGCTTGGTCCAACTAAATAGGTAAATTCCATCTAATAGAATTATTCATAATCCATCTACATAATTCATTTAATCCACGACATAAAATGGTTTAACCCATTTGATTAATTCAAGTAGCCCAATCTTTAAATCGATTGGTTCATTATTTACCTAATTAGACTTGGCCCAAATTATTTAACGTGAAGCCCAGTAACTATCAAGTTGGCCCATACCTAACTATCTCTAGATTCATACTTAGACAGAATTTCTACCCCCTTCTCTCACTGTTCTTCCTCTTATTATTTCTCTTATTGGTTCTCTCGCACAGCTAGCTGTCCCCTTCTCGCTGTTCTTTCTCTCGCTGCCCTTCTCTAACTCCTTCTCTAGCTGTCTCCTCTTGCACAGCTAGCTGCTCTTCTCGCTGCCCTCTTATTCTCTCTCGCGCACAGCTAGCTGCTTCCTCTCGCTGCAGCTGGCTGTCCTTCCTTTTTAAAATGAATACCACTTGCTATCGAGCTGCCTCCCACAGATAGTACTCTTTTATCATCTACTATCTGTTCAACAACAGATGGTAAAATTTTACCAACCACTATCTGCTTAACAGCAGTTAGTCGATCTGCTTATCAGTAATCGATCTGTGATCGATCTGCTCTGCTTAACAGCAGATAGTCGATCTGCTTTTCAGCAATCGATCTGTGATCGATCTGCTCTGCTTAACAGCAGATAGTCGATCTGCTCCAGCTCCTTGCAGCAGCGGGCTGCCCCCGCTAAAACTCGGCAGCTTGATTGCCCTCCAACAACGAGTTGCCTCGCTGTCTTTCTAACAGCGAGCTGTCCCTCTCGCTGTCTGTTTCCTCTAACAGCGAGCTGTCTCTCTCGCTCGATCTGTTACACTATCTTCTATCTGCTATCTGTTTCTCTTTGTTGTCTACTATCTGTTCCTGGTTTCCACCCTGTTTTCTACTTTTCACTATCTGTTGTCTACTATCTGTTTATCCATCTGCTTTTACTCTGTCTTCCACTCTCTGTTTTTTTTACTATCTGTTCTTCACAATTTCTCGTCTTTAAGGTATAATTTCCTCTTTTCTTATTTTCGATGTTTGTTTCATTTTCTATTTTACTTAGTTATAGAACATTTTAGGATTTTAATAATTCCCTCCCTTCTCAATTTCATGAATTATTGGAGTCTTATAAATGTTCATGTTTTCAGATTGGTCTCGGTTGGTGCGAGGTATATTTGGATTGGTTCGAGGTGGTTTGGAGCTGCTCGAGACTGGTTGAGTGGTAAGTGAAGCTGTCCTTCTAGACAGCAGCTAGCTGTCTTCTCGATCTCGATCTGTTCCCTCGGAAATCCATTCTTCTCCAAATAAGTTTCTTTTTGTTCGAGTTGCATTCGTTTTATTGACTTGGGTGTTGTATGTGTTCTATGAGAAATCTTAGTTTCATATTAGGCATTGAACTAAATTTTAGCAGTATGTTTTTCCTTTCCTAAGCCCATGCCATGCTTATCATAGTTCAGGCTCGCAGCACCTAAGTTTAAAGCTGAATGTCTAAGTTCAAGATCAGTTCCTAAGTTCAAAAATCTATGCATGCTAAGTTCAATCTAGAGTCTGTTTTTTTCACGTGCAATACATATTCCTAAATTACATTTTAAGAGACATGATCATAGATGTTAGAGCTTTAAGTTCCTACCTCAAAGTTGTCTCAATTTCTCCTTCGCGCAACACTACTGCTGCTACTTCCCTTCTCCTGGTTCTCTTCGAGCTCTAAATTCGGCAGCGTTTTGGTATGGTGATAATTGGGTGTGGGTTGAGTTAAAATTCTTCCCCCTTATATAGAAGACTGAAACCTTCATTCTCGATTAAGCTAATGCGGTTGCTTAATCCTTTGGATTTTGCAGGTATGGTGATTGGGTGAAGCTGGAGTGTCGCTGGTGTGGCTAGGAGCAGTAGGGGTGGCAGGCTATTTAGTAGGTTTATTCCCCTATAATCACACGCTAATACCTTGCTTATAGGATTTTCCTTCACAGTACCCGAGTCAGTTGCACGCTTACTTGATTTATGGGTTACTAATCATTGGCTTATTTCTATCATTACATCGGTACTAGCTATTTGTATTTATTTCTCACGTATATACACGTATACCACATATGCTGGTGTGTTATTCTAATAATCATTCCACCCTACATATTACATATATCTATATATGTATAGCACACCCTTAATAGTCTATTTCCTTTATGCAAAGCCGCATATTACACTGTAATCACCAAATATACTTCCTCTTGCAAGAAGCAATTATTTGTACTAATTAAATGCTAATATCGGCACCTATCATCTTAGACATTAATCGCCCTCAATGATCATCCTTGTAAATGTAATCAAACTAAGTGATGACATTACGTTTAAATTACTGAAATCGTTCGTTATTCACAACTCATTTCCAAATCTGGTCTCATAATTTCAATCCGAACACGAGAAATTTGAGAACTTAGAAATTTATTTAGGGTTAAAGGACGGGATATTACACAACCTATGCTCGTTATTTTTTCTTCCCATTTTTCATTTTTATTTCCATTTGATTTTATTTGATTTTGAGTCCTTTATTTATTTTCGCTCTTTTTCTATGTTCGTAGGTATCGACGATTTGGGCCAGCCCCGCGCCAGCGCCGCGCGCAAGCGCCGAGTCAACGGCTGACATGTCAGTGGCCGCTGAGTTGGCCGATTTTCTCCTGTGTTTGCCTTCTCTCTCCTTATTTCTCCCACTTTTCCCCCTTTCTTCATTCCCAAATTCCCCAAACCCTAACCCTCCTCCCGACCAACAGTGAGCCTTTGTCTCATTGTTGAGGTATCTTTACTGTTTTATTTTTTTCATTTTTTTGTGTGAATGTGTGATTGGCTAACCTTTATTTTCCCTTTTTAGTATTCGTTTCTCAGGTTTTATTTCCGTTTGTTCCTCCGAATGCCATTTCTCGGATGTTTCTCTATCCTGACTTTTTAGATCTTTACTTTCCGCAATGAGGGCATTGCTCTATCTTTGTATGTGGGGATGGGTGTTGTTTTCATGCATGCATTCGTCGTTTTACATTAGTATCTTTTAAGCATGCAAAATTTTGATTATTTTAGAGCTACTTTGTCTTGATACATCGTGGGTAAATCGAGTTGGGTCATATGTTTAAGATGAGATTGATTTGAAATCCTTGATTGATTTGCGTTGATTTATATTTTGAAACGTAGATGAACTAAGAATGTGTGGAACATTATGACCGGATTGCGGATCTTAGTGGAACGATTAAAATAGTGATGCATGATGATATAAATTGATTGATTCAATTGGCTAGTTGTTTATGACCACTTGTTGCGTATCCGTGTTTTATTAATTGAACTTTGTTAAGAGGTCTCTGCTCCTATGGGAACCATGAGCACGGGAAACCGTGTGAGGATACAAAAGAAATTCTACCCCGCTCTCTTAATCACACAGACAAATTTATAAAAGAGATGGGTATGGAAAACCACAATAGGAAAACTCGAACATTCGGAGTACTCACCCGGTGAATATTGTCCTTAAATATTCCTCCTATTGAAAGAAAGAAAAGAAAAGAAAAAGATACGCTATTTAAGATGGATAAAAACTCTGGCCGGTTATGTGATCTCGATAACATCTTGTGCATCATTATTTTGTATTGTTCGAATTGATTATAATCTAGTCTAGATGGTCTACTTGTTTCTATGATCTTTATGTGACGTGACGTGATGATATGAAGATCAATTTTGGAATAATTTGAAATCTTGTTGAGAACGCATGTCGTGATTAAATTTTTCCCTAGCGATAGTTTAGAGTAAGTTATGGTTGAGCACAAGCAAAGTTTTGTGTGTGGAGGGGATGCTTAAGCCTCATTTTGTTAGTCTAAACTCGTATTTTCCATGTTTTTATTCATATTATTTTCCCTCGTTCTGTGATGTTTTGGCCCGATTTATGTTTCATTTTATGTTTCAGGATCATTGGCATAAACAAGCGTCAAAGTTGGAAAAGAAAAGAGGATGAATCGAGAAACGAGGAGAAAATGAAAACTAGTGCCGAGACACTAGTCAGCGTTCGCGTGACACGCCACGGCCGCTGCCTAGGCCATGTGAGCCAACCGAAGGAGCGCACACCAGAGCAAGTCAGCGGTTGCTGACCATGCTCAGCGGCCACTGACCTCGCGGACATTGCAACGAACCCTAGAGTGGCACAGAGCCACCGGGTCAGCGGCCGCTAACCTCTCTATGCGGTCGCTGACCTACCTCTCGCCTATATATACTCGGTGAGATTCTCATTCGATGGACATCACATTCGGCACGACTTTTGGCATGCAATTTGAGACTACTTCCACAACCACTTTTCAGCACTACTTTTAGACGTTTTCCTTTCATAGCTTTAGCTCGTCTCGACCTCGATCCGAGAGTCGAGACCTAGATAGCTCTTCGTATTATTTTCATTTTCAAGTTAGCCGATTGCAACATTCATAGTTTTGTACTTCATTTCCATAAATTTGTTGTGAATTCAAGAACGTTTCAGTTCTTAATTCAAGTTTGTTTCGTTTTCCTTTACTTATTCTTGTTTCGTTTATCATTTTCGTTCATGCTTTCGATTTCTTATTCCGTTTTCGATTTGTAAATTTCTTTCCGTACTTCTTTTGAATTCAAGTTTCAAGTTATTTCTTTTCCTAGAATAGATTTAAAATGTTTTATTAGATTAGATTTAATTCTCTTTCTTAGATTAGATTTAAATTGTGTTTCTTATTTACTGTAATACCCTTAAATTTTAATTAGTACTTAATTGTTAATTAGAAATTTAATAAGGCTTTGCATCCTTAAGAAATAAAAATAGGAAAATTTAAAATTTAAAGGTACTTTGTAATCCGTGAAGATAAATGATCTAGAAAAATGCTAGCATATTATGGAGAGATAACCATAATAAATAAAAATAAAAAAAAAGAAAAGAAAAATTCTCTAATTTTCTAGAATATGGTAGAAGTGATGAATAATCACTTTAATTAATTAATTCCAAATAAAATTAATTATTACTTATATAAAGATCTAGCATGTACTATTCATGATAAACACAAAATTTTCTCTCTTTTCCTCCCCCACATTTTCAAAACTTAGCCCCTTTCTACACCAAAATTTTTTCTTATCCTAAGATCATTAGTGTGATTTCAAGCTATATCAAGTTATAAAGCTTAGTTAGTTGAAGGTAAATGATACTCTTCTATCATGCTTATGTGTTTTAATTTTGATAAATTATGATTTTGAAACATGATGAAGGAAGATTGGAGATTTGAAAGTATAAGTGAAGTTTCTTGTTGTTTTATGATTAAATCATGCATAAAGTGGAAAGTATGTAGAAATAGGATGAAATAGATGAAGATATAACCCTAGGATTTGAATTTAAATTTATGTTAATAATTGTAATGATATGCTTAAATTAAGTTTATATTCATGTAATTAAGCATGTTTAAACATAAGGTTAGAAAGAAATTTGATGAAAATCAAAATATGAACGTTGGTGTAATTTCGAAAATTAGGGATAAAAGATCTATGGAGATTTTATTTTATTTGCCTCAATTAACTTGATATATGATCTTTGTGAAGCATAATAAGTGATATATAAATTATTTAGATTTTTCCAAGCTCATATGTAAAAGTTGGGAAGAGTTAGTTTGTGTATTCATATGGTATGTCACTTTAAGGTATAATATGTTTAATCTTCCTTAAATATTAGGAAGAGAAATTGAAGAGCAAGTAGTAAAATACTGTTGGGAACCCTAATGTATTTTTGGTTTTGATGACGATTCTTCGAAACACACTTAGTTCTTTTTATTAAACTGTTCTATATGTAAAGCAGATCACTACTTTTAGAGTGAATTCTGTTAAAGAACAGATTAGGAGATGACTTGACATGTAAAGGAGTCATTCCTATAGAAGTCATTTCTATATAGTATAGGATGAAGGCCAAGATTTCACGCCAAAAGGGAATCGATCTGCTGTAACAGACAGTGACCAAATCACTGACCAGATCGTTGCTCACAGCTGAAGACCAGATCGATAGAGTCATCAAACCACCAGATGACATCATCCTACACATCATACCATCTTGCCACATCAAAATTGAAGTCCATCCAACAGGGATTGGAAAGAGAATCTTCGGTTGACACATAGAAGGAAAGAAACCGTTGGCAATCTGCTTTCCATAACTTGAAGATTGAGTCAACATTCTCTACATGGCAAGAACAGATATGATGGATATCAATTGTCAATCAACAATCAATCTCATGCCAATCAACAAACGGCTAGAATCTTAAATTCAATGCCTATATATATTTGAGTCATGGTCTGGAATAAGTTACAACACGCACGTGAGCTATACTGTCTACATACTCTTAAGCAATCTGTAATCCAGACTAAGAGCTTCAAACTGTGATACTACATCACACCAACTCAACCTCGATTCAAGTCTGTCTTATCGAGAGAAAGGAGATCACCCTGCTAGCTAGTAGTTTTCTAGTGGTAACATAGAGGTAATTTGTTGTAAAGGGACAGGACCCTTATTTCGTGCATAAGTATCTCTCTAGCATTGATTAATACTTGTGACTCGTTCTCCACGAGTATAAACAAGAAGAGTATCCTAGTAGTGGATAATCTAGTCTAGTTTTGACCAGATCGTGGACGTAGGGATTTCCCGAACCACGTTAAACAACTATGTTATTTACATTCCTGCATTTTTACATTCAGTTGTTTATTATTCTAACCTTCTGCACAATCATATAAATCTGCATCTCAATCAATCTGCTTTACGATCTGAATAATTCCTAAGGTTTTCTAAACAAGAGCACTCATTAAATCCACCATTATTCCGCACACACAATACTTTGAAAATAATAAGATCACTCTGTTTTGGACTAAACTGGTATCGATATGTGTATCAATCTGTTTAGTAATCTGCCAAGCAATTTCTTATACAGAATAGCTTGAACTCTCTGATAATTTGTCGAGTAAACTGAAAAGTTTGTATTTGGTGTATTCACCCCCCCCCATACACCAAATCTTGCTCTTTCGGGACCAACAAGTGGTATCAGAGCAGTGGTTCAAACGACCATTGTTTTTGTTTCACAGGGTTAATACCTGCGTGGTCAACTTGAATAGATCTAGGAAAACTTATTTTCATTCACGTGCATTCTATCTGCTATGGAATCTTCTGTTGTTAGGGCTTGTGAAGAATTCTCCATCCAAGGATACAGAGAATGGAGTTTCAGAATCAAAATGGCACTCAAAGCCCATCACTATCTGATATGGAAAGTTATTGAAGAAGGTCCACTACAGATCACTGAAGAAGTGACAGTAACCAATGCAACCGGTGTAACTACACAGATAGTTCCAAAACACCCAAGGAAATACACAGCAGAAGAACGTCGTTAAGCCAATCTGGATGACTTTGCTAAAAGGATCATATCTAGCACAGTCAAAGGGGTACATCTGGCCAAAACCCATGATTTGGATACTGCCAAAGAGATGTGGGAAGCCCTACGAGACTAGTGTCTAGGATCTGAAGTTATGATTGAGAACAAGCTGTCTCTAGCCTGCAACAAATATGATGAATTCAAGATGAAACCAGGCGAGACAATAGAACAAATGAAGATGAGATTCACTGAAATTCTTCTTGAGATATCTGCGTTCAATAAGAACAAATATACTCAAAGGGAGAAGAATATGAAAGTTCTCAGAGCACTTCCACCTAGCTGGGAGATCTATGCTGCAATGCAACCTCTCCGTGCAAATTTCAATGATCTGTCTACAGAAGCATTATTTGATCACCTTGAAGGTCATGAATGTGACATTCAAAGAATTTGAGGACCAGATCATCTATCCAAAAAGGCTGAAAGCAGCTCTAAGAAGGACAAAGAAGTAGCCTTCAAAGAAAAGAGCAAACCAGATGAACCTTCTGAATCTTCACTGCCAGATGAAGAGAAAGGTTATGACAAACTGTTAAAAGAATTTGCAATGATCGCCAAACGTATGGACAAGATGGAGATCAGATCGAAGAAATACAGACGCTTCTACAAGGATAACAAGAAATTTTTTTACAAGAAACGTGACAATGATCGATCTGAAAACAAGGAAGAATCAAAACAGCAGACAGGTAAAACCTCTAAATCATCTAACTCAGCAGATTACACATGCTTTGGTTGTGGTAGAACAGGTCACTTCAAAACAGACTGCCCTGATCTGTCCAAAAATCAAAGAGAAGAGTTAAGAGCAAAAAGAGATCGTAAACTCAAATACGAGCGCAAGGCTATGATAGCTGAACAAGATTCAAGCAGCTCGAGTCATTTTTCAGATAGCTCATCAGAAAATGATGAAGCCTTCTTTGCTAATGATGAAGAAGGTTGGGATGAATGCTATGTGGGACTAGACAACCGTCTGGATGAAGTTGAGGTAAATTCTTGCAACTCTACATCTTCAAATGATAATGATCTGGAACAGGAAATAGAAGATCAAGCTGAATACTCATGGGATGAGGTCAATGAGATGTTCAAAAGCTATTCGAGCATCAAGAGATTGTTTAGAGAGGTTGTTGAAGAAACTGACAGATTGAAGAAATCTGAAGATATACTGAGTACAGCAAACACTCAATTTGTTGCTAAAATAAACGATCTGGAAGAACAAATCAAGAGAAAAGACAGTGAGATTCATTCACTGAACTCAAAAGTGAAGGATCTTATTACAAGAAACAATGTTGCTGAAGAGAAGATCAAGAAAGGCAAAGAAATAATCTACAAAAGTGATGAACGTGCTAAACTGCTAATCAATATGCAGCAAAAAGGCACATCTGGATTAGGGTATCCAGGTCACTCAGAAAAGTCTTCGGGAAAGATAAGCTTTGTACCAGAGAGAAAGCAGATACCAGACCAAGTAATAAATCTAAGGAACAAAGTAGATCAACCCCAAAAGATGATGGTAAAACGGACTAGTTACACACAAAACACCCAAACAAAGGGTCAACCAGCTCCATACACAGAAACAGATCGATCTCATAAAAAGAATGTCAATAGGACACTACCAATCAAGAAGAGTCATAAGAACGATGGAATAGAGAGATTCCATCCATCTGAAATTCACTCCTTATCTAAAATTGATGATGATGGGAACATTATTACTTGTTATATTTCTGTTCCTAACCCAAAAATGTTCTGGATTCGAAAGGGAACATTTGCTAATAACCAAGCACCCAAACGTTGAAGGGTAGCTAAATGTAATTAATTGCAGGATCAGAAAAGTGCAAGAAGAAGCAAGATAGCTAAAGGATCAATCTGGATCATAGATAGCGGTTGTTCAAAACACATGAGTATGACCGAGAATTCTGCAGCCTAGCTCGATATGCTCCTTATAAAATCGAGACGGATGAGAAGATGGTAGTATTATTTGGATCAGAGTTACGTCAAGAAATAAGGGTTATTTTAGCAAGCCAATCCTCCTTATCGTATGCTGAGACATTGAATCGAGCTTTAGACATGGAATTGGAAATGCAACCCGAAAAGATGGTAATGGAATCCACTCCAACACCATCGCAGACGCAAATTCCACCGAAGGCGGCGTTTCCAAACCAAAAATTTTAAGGAAAAAGGAAGTGGGAAATGAAGGATTTTCCAAACAAGAAATCATGGCAAAGGTTGAGTCAGGCTACACCAACTCAATTTCGACCATCATCTCAGAGTTTGACTCAAGTTTCTCCAAATTCCACCGGGATACCTTTATGTCCAAAATGTGATAGAACACACGCAGGAGTTTGTAAGTGGGGCAGCAATAGTTGTTACACTTGTGGCCAGGTGGGTCACTATTCCAACAATTGCCCTAACAAGAAGAATGCGTTTGGGAGTGGAAGAAAGCAAGGTTCTTCAAGGCAAGCGCTACAGATGAAGACTATAAGTGGAGGTGTTCAACCACAAGCTCAATTACGACAGACACCTCAGCTATTGCAGCAGCAACCACAGTATCAAAGAGCATTTGCTTTAACCCAAAATCAAGTGGGAAAAAGTGCAGAGAATCTTACAGGTATGGGTACTTTAAATAATGTACCTATAAAAATTCTTTTTGATACTGGAGCTTCGCATTCTTTCATTTCAATAGCATGTGTCGACACTTTTAAACTTAAGATAGAAAGAAGTGATCAAAGTTTAAAAGTAATAACTCCCTTGGGAAAATTCTCCATAGTTTCTCACATATGCCCTAATGTAGAATTTAAGTTAGGACTTCTAGAACTAGAAGCAAAATCCTTGAAATTGCTACCTATGTGGGATGTATATATTATCTTGGGAATGGATTGGTTGATAGAGAATCACGCTACAATTAGGTGCGAGCAAGAGAGATTTCGTTTCAACCTCCAAGGAAAGAACCTACCTATTTCTATGGTATGGAAATGAAGAAAAGAGATATACCAATAATTTCAGCCCTACGAGCATACAAGTTGATGAGAAATAAGGATATTCGTGTCTATTTAGTATATTTAAATGAAGATAATAAGAAAGAGAGGAAGATAGAAGAGGTACCGGTAGTTAGAGAATATCAAGATCTCCTTTTCGAGCAAACTTAATGTTAATATTTTTCATTTTAAAAATTCTACACAATGAATATAATATCGATATATACTTTCAATCATGCATGAAAAAGCTTGTTTTTCGAAAGACATACCTTAACTTTAAAAATACGTAGCGATTGCATATGAACTCCTTTTTGGGCAAACCCAGTGCCAATATTTTACTTTTGAAATACTCAACACAAAGAGTAATATGTATATACTTTGGACTTAATCGTGAAAAGCTTATTTTTAAATAAATCTTTTAAAAAGCTTTGTCAGTCTGCCAAATTAATATGGTAGGTCCTAACAAGGTCTAGGTTTTCCTAAAATTCTTATTTCATCATACCTAGGTCCCTTAATAGTTAGAACACTTAGAAGTATAGTTAGAATATAATGGGATATTACAGGATCATATGACGATTCAGGTAGGACGTCATCTAGAATCTCTTGATCTGGAGAGAATTCAAGTGATGTTGATTGTTGCGTCCTCAATTTCCTTTTCTTTGGCTTTCGTGGTGGTGAAAATGTCTCGGTTTTAGATGAGCTTGCTCTCTTAGCAGGTTTACGCCTTTCCTTCTTCTTGGGTTCTCCCTTGGTTGGTGCAACCCAGGTTGGGTTCGATTTTCCCATCTTTCATAAATGCTCCAAGTGAACCTTGTCTTTAATTTTAATGAACAAGGCAGATGATAATCCAAGTGCCATCTCGAGCTGATACTGCTCCTTGGGCAAAGTGAACCTTCTCTTTACTGACACACCATCAATATGTCCTTTGTCATTCTTGCTAACCATCACTAATCTGGCCTCCATTGCCAACAAATTGAACAATATTTTGCTCCAGTTAATAGGTAGGTTAAGAACAAAAGTAATAAGAATCCTCATCTTTGCAGGAGTAACCAGGTCATATGATCCGCTGTGTGTCATGAACACCCTCTGCACGAAGTCAAATAGCAGCTTGTACTGGGGAGCTACCAAAGTTCTGGAAAACATTCTTCCCGTATAAGTGGTTACCATTATCTCTTCAACAACTTCTTGTAACTGAGTCATTGTAATCTCAGCTAAGTCCATTCCTTCATCCATCAGATGGTATGCGTGCAAAATCATTTGCATGACGCCATAAGTGGTTTTGCTTGTATTATGATCTCTTATCGACATCAGTATCGTCGCCTCATATGTTGTCTTGTTGTCTTCCCATGTCAAATAGAAGACGGCAACTTGCCTCGGTAAATACATCTCAGGGTGATATGTCACTATATTAAGGAATCCTAGACAAGGAATTTGATAAATTAATCACACATAATTATCTAAGTCTAAACCAAAACATATCAAATTCAACCATAATTATGCATAAACTATATGAACATTATATATGTAGTTTTCAAGTTTCATATCTACAAGTGCATTCTATTTTCAACATGCATTCATACCAAGTTATTCAGTAATCATATAAATACATAATCATGATTCTCAATAAGATTCACAGTAAGAAATGAACATGAACACCAGAAGTATCAAGAACTTTAAGAATAAACACAAACATATGAAGAAAAACCCAGAAATCAAATATAGCATGTGGTGAAATACAATACATTCTATATTCAAATTACTGCATTAATAGCATAAGAAACAATATAAGTAATGTAAGCATAGCAAAATCAAAGTAGAACCTCAGCATCTTTTGATTAAGGCATAAAGTTCGTCAAGTTTTTGAAAACCATGGGTGTTGTAAACCACATATGGTTTTGGAGAAACATATTTTTGAACTTCGGTGACACGTTCTGGGAACTTCATGATTGATTCCACCATTTTTGTACAGATGTTTGAAGGTTAAAAGAAAATTTGGATAAGTTTTGTAGAGAGAGTGAAGGTTGAATATACTAAGAGTAAGAAAGCTTAATCTCTAAGGTAAAGTGAATGTGAAGATGAACAGTTTAATGAAATCTCCCTTTTTAGTTCCATGCTTTCAGTCTTTTACTTTCCGCTTTAAAGTGCATCCAGTCCATGTGTCCTATTTATGGGGTTAGATTACGGTGCGTACATTTCGTCATTTGCCTCTACAACTTTCCATTCCCAATTTTGGTAATCACTCTCTCTTGATATGCTTTCCCATACATACAAAAATCATTACAAAGCATTTAATATAAGTTAAATTAGTCAGTATTTATGGATAATATACTTAGAGGAGTTAAAGCGGTAAATAAAAATTCAGAAATCGATACTAAATTTTCTGAGTTTCCCCTTAATTAAGGAATATTTATGGAAAATAATTTCCACGTGGCATGAGTCATCTGAGTCTGAAACTTAACTTTATGTGATATGTTCCTTTACAGTGATCTGCTTTCAGAGCGATCTTATGCTTTGAAGTGATTTGTTCTCCCTTTTCCAGTAATCTATTTGTTGGGAACCCCACAATATTTAAGTTTTGATGATAATCTCTCGAAACACACTTAGTTTTTATTCTGTTTGCTAGGTCTCAATCTGTTCCACCTGTACCAGATCACTGTCATATAAAGTGAATCTGATAGAGAACATGACTTTAAACCAGGTTAATGGATGACTTAAAATGTAAGGGATTATATCTTATAGAAGTCATCTAGCTAGTGCACGTTCTGTTCAAAGAACCAGATCAGCAGCCGCCTCCAAATGCAAGCAGATGATCTGATCGATGACCACTCGATCTAGTTGCGTTAAAATCATTCAAGATTACAACCATTCTTTGAAGCATTTTGTTGAAACAAATTGATGTTGGACCAGATCGATGTCAATCTGCTATGACCAGATCGTTTCCATAAAGTGAGCCAGCCTAGACCAGATCAACCCAGTCATCTGACATTCGATTTTATATCCAGATGTACTTATGAGAATTCCAAATCACCTTACCACATCAGTTGATCTCACGAAGATGGAAACTTATCTATTGGAAATCAAGTTTGGAAGGATAATCAATCACTGTGCAAAGAAGGAAAGAAGCATCAATCACGATCTGCTTTCCATATTTCAAGGGATTGGTCAACCTTTCACACAAGGCATGATGAGATATTCTGGGATTCGAATTCCTGATTGGCAATCAACATTTACTTTAAGCCAATCAAGATGAATGATTAGAATTTTAAATTCTACACCTATAAAAGCTTGGAACCAAGACTGGAAGAGTACGGATACTTCAAGATTATTATGAAGCTGTTACTCTGCTCAGAAATCAACTCACTCAACGAAGAATACTTTGAGAAGATTTCAACGTACCAGATCGTGTTCTAAGTCGTTCGTGATCAAAATCACACCACTCGATTCAAGTCTGTCTTATCGAGAAGGAGAAGGAAGATAGTTTCTCTAGCTAGTAGTTTTCTAGTGGATTAACGTGAAGGTATCTTATTGCAGTTGTATAGTGTATGTTGTAAAGGGACACGCCCCTTATTCGTGCATAAGTTTCAACCAGATTGTGTTTGAAACTTGTGGCTCGTTTTCAGTGAGTGGATATCTAATCCAGTTTGGATTGGACCGTGGACGTACGGGGTTTCCTGAACCACGTAAAACAACTGTGTTATTTATATTCTGCATATTTACCTTCAACTGTTTATTCACTAACCAGCACGTCCATACAATCTGCATTCTTAATCAATCTGCCAAACTATTCGATTAAGATTTGCAAAGGTTTTCTAATAAAGAGCATAGACTAAGTCCACCATTTTCCGCACACAACGCTCTATTGGATAACAAGATCACTCTTGCTATCTACTAAGTTTTTTTCACAAGAGAGATAATCTGGACAGACCGTGTATCGATCTGGTTATTGATCTGGTCAGTCATTCTTGAGCAATCTCCTTTCGAGAAAGCTTAGCCTCTCTAAGTAATTAGTCAAGTAAACTGAAAAGTTTGCATTTGGTGTATTCCCCCCCCCCCAATACACCAAACCTTGCTCTTTCGGGACCAACAATCTGTATTAGTAATCTGCTCTCGATCTGCTTCTTTCATCCAAGCTTAGAAGTCCTAGTTTTCCACATAGCATCTTAAACCTTTCTTCAGGTAGTGCCTTTTTTAGAATATCAGCTTGATGTATTTCTGTGTGTATCTTCTCGATCTATACATGCTTCATTTCCACATGATATCTTATAAAATGATGTCTCACATCCACATGTTTACACCAAACCTTGATCTTTCGGGACCAATACTATTTTCTATCAATTTGATACAAGTGATCTGCATCCAGTGATCTGCTCTTAGCTATCTAGATCTATCGATTTGCTTTTATCATCCAAGCTTAGCAATCCAAGTTTTCCACATAGTATCTTGAATCTTTCCTTAGGTAGTGCTTTGGTTAAGATGTCAGCTCGCTGTACTTCGGTGTGTATATTCTCGATCTGCACATTCTTCCTTTCCACGTGATCTCTTATGAAGTGGTGTCTCACATCCACATGTTTACACCTTGTGTATAAGACTGGATTCTGTGTAATCTCAATAGCACTCGAGTTGTCACATAATATAAGTATTTCTTTGACGTTGATCTCATAATCCTTGAGCTGTTGTTTGAGCCAAGGTATCTGAGCACAACAGCTTCCAGTGGCCATTAATTCAGCTTCAGTGGTAGATTTAGCTACGGAGGTTTGCTTCTTTGAAAACCAGGAGATCAGCTTGTTTCAAGAAATTAACAGGTTCCCGAAGTAGACTTTTTATCTATCTTATATCCTGCATAATCAGAATTTGAATAACCAGTTAACTCAAAATTATCATCGCATGGATACCATAATCATATGTGAGTTGTTCCTTTGAGATAACGTAGTATCTTCTTTGCTGCTTCCATGTGAGATTCTTTGGGGTTGACCTGATATGTTGCATAAACTCCAACTGCAAAAGTAATGTCAGGTCGACTAACAGTTAGATATAAAAGTAAGCCTATGATACCCCTATATTGAGTTATATTGGCAAGTTTTCCCTCTAGATCTGGATCAATCTTTCTATTAGTCTGCATTGGGATCTTGACAGGTCTGCTATGTTTGATTCCAAACCTGGTGATCAAATCTTGGATGTACTACGCTTGATTTATGAATATATCGTTCGATAGTTCCTTAACCTGCAATCCTAAAAAGAAATTCATCTCGCCCATCATGAACATTTGATATTTGTTTCTCATCAGATCAACAAATTTATCACATAGATAAATGGACTGTGATCCAAAAATAATATCATCTACGTAAATTTATACTATAAGGATATGCTCTTTGACTTTGATGATGAATAACGTTTTGTCAACTGAGCCTCGTCGAAAACCCGGCTCCAGTAAGAAGGTTGACAATGTCTTATACCAAGCTCGTCGAGCTTGCTTCAACCCATAGAGTGCTTTAGCTAATCTGTAGACTTTCTGTTCTGGATCTCCATCTTAAAATCTAGGTGGTTGCTCTACATATACTTCTTCTTCCAGAATACCATTTAAGAATGCGCTCTTGACATATTAGGTAATTATTTACCTCAATTACACTTTCCAATACATGCAATAATCATTACAAATTATGTAAGATTTACCAAATCTTGTCAGATAATAGCGTATATACTAAGATTAAGTCGGTAATTAATCCGAAATCAATACTAATTTATGAGTTTCCCCTTGTGTAATTGCAATAGCACTCGAACTCTCACTGAATATTGGTATTTCCTTCACATCGATCTCATAATCCTTGAGCTGCTGCTTCAGCCATAGTATCTGGGCACAACAGCTTCTAGCGGCCATGTACTCTACTTCTGTTGTTGATGTAGCCATTGAGATCTGCTTCTTTGAGAACCACGAGATCAGTTTGTTTCCAAGAAACTGATAGGTTCCAGAAGAGGACTTCCTATCTAGCTTACTTCTTGCATAATCTGAATCAGAGTAACCTGTTAACTCAAAAGTATCATCACATGGATACCATAAATCTATGTGAGTTGTTCCTTTGAGATATCACAATATATTGTTAGCTGCTTCCATGTGTGACTCTTTGGGGTTGGCCTGATATCTTGCACATACTCCAACTGCAAAAGTAATGTCAGGTCGACAAGCACTTAGATATAAAAGTTAGCCTATGTTACCCCTGTATTGAGTTATGTTTGTTGGTTTGCCCTCTGGATAGGATCAATTTTCCCATTGGTCTGCATTGGGATCTTGACAGGTTTGCTATCCTTGACTCCAAACTTTTTGATCAAGTCTTGTATGTACTTCGCTTGATTAACAAATATACCATCAGGTAGCTGCTTAACTTGCAAACCTAGAATGAAATTCATTTCGTCCATCATGGACATTTGATACTTGTTTTTCATTAGGTCAGCGAACTTATCACACAGATAACTAGATTGAGATCCGAAAATGATATCATCAATGTAAATTTGTACTAAAAGGATATGCTCTTTGACTTTGATAATGAATAAAGTCTTATCAATTGAGCCTCTTCGAAAGCCTGACTCCAGCAAAAAGGTTGACAACGTCTCATACCATGCTCTTGGAGCTTATTTCAATCCATATATTGCCTTTGCCAAACTATAGACTTTCTGTTCTGGATCTCCTTCTTCAAATATAGATGGCTGCTCTACATAAAATTCTTCTTCCAGAATGCCATTTAAGAAGGCACTCTTCACATCCATTTGATATACTTTAAATCTTATGTAAGTTGCATATACCAAGAACAATCTAATGGCTTCTAATCTGGCAACTAGGGAAAATGTTTCATCCATGTCTATGCCCTCTTGTTGGTTGTATCCTTTAGCGACTAATCTGGCTTTGTTCCTTACGACTTCTCCATTCTCACTTGTTTTTTCTTGAATACCCATTTAACCCCTATTACTCCATGGTGTCTAGGTCGATCTATAAGATTCCACACATGATTTCTCTTGAATTCATTGAGCTCCTCTTGCATAGCTATTATCCAATCTGCATCATGTAGTGCTTCATATGCATCAACTAGAAAAATGTGAGATAGATAACAACTTAATAAAGCGCTTTCTCAATGCATCCTTCTGGTCTTCACACGATCTGTGAGGTTACCAATAATCTGCTCTGGTGGATGATCTTGAATCCACTTTCTACGCCTAGACATCTCCACTTCTGATATCTCAGGTTCAGGTTATTCTGTTGGTTCCTCAAATTCTGGATGTGCTGTTGAAGTTGCTTGGAAAGGATTTTCAACTTCGTTTACCAAGTTAGTATGTAAATTGGTGTTGATCTCATTGGACACATTAGGTTGACTCTGAGCAGGTTCATTGTTTTCTCGTACTGGTCTGTCCTGATCAGGTTCAATGTGGGTTGTTCCCCCTTGCTATGTGTTGGTTTCAGCTATAGTTTGAACATCAATTTCTTCATCTCTAAGTGGGATCTAGATCAGAATGTCTTCGAGTGATATATTTCTCGAGCTTCTCGTATTGATCTGATTGTGAACATGTTCTTCACTTGTTTCCCTGTATTCAAGAATAGATTCGCCAAATACAATATGAGGTGTTACTTCCACATTATGAGTCTTCTTATTGTAAACTCGATAGGCTTTGCTAACATCAGAATATCCTACAAATATTTTAGGGTCAGCTTTGCTATCAAAGGCTTTCCTAACCATTTGTGATATATGCTTTGACTTATTATATCCTGCTTTGGGTTTTCTGTTTGTCCGGAATTACCTATTTACAAAGGAGATGCTGCCCAAATTATTCTGAAAATCGATACCCTTTTACCCCGATTTCCCCTTTTGGATTTGTTCACTTATCAATTGTATCTTTGATATTGCGTCACTTAATTGTCATTTAACCTTCTTCGTATTTGATATTAATCAAAGTGTAATTAATTAAGAATTAAGTTCATTCCTTCAGCAAATGTAGTCGCGATCCGTTTACTTAGCTAATACAATAGTTAAGTAAGCGGGTCGTGACAGAGTGGTATCAGAGCGGTTCGCTCTGTACCTGTGAGTCTTCTTTGAGTCAGCTTATCTCTGAAATGTAATACTTTAAGTAAGCCCCGCATCCTCAGCCATCAGTCCATCACCGCTCGCTCGATCAGGTAAGAGTTAAAGAGAAATTAGTTGAAGTTGAATGTTTTATTTAGTTGAAATGCCCAATGTGCTTACTAAGCAAAGTTGTGTGGGTTAGTATATGATTTTAAGAATATGTAATGTTTGAAGATAGATGATTATTGACCTTTAATGAGTTAGTATGGAATATGGATTCGTATTGATAATAATTCTTTTTAGGATGCCGAAAATTTATAATCCGCGACGGAAGAAGATTGCGTTTAGACCCTCTTTGGTAGATCGAAAGAGTAGATTCTATGACCATCGTCTTGATGAGCATCGAGGACTAGAAGATTTTCTAACCGAGTTTGAGACTCGGTGGGAACAGGCGAGGTGTCATGATGTGACTGCTAAAGGCAGAATGCTCCAGCTAGTTCGTGTATTACCGGCAATATGTCAAGGTTGGGCATCTTCGTTAGTTCTCGAGTATCTTGATTACGGAGGAAAAGAAATCTATGGAGCACAGTATCTTCGGGAGATTATTTCTATTATTCGAGAACGGTTCCAGAGGGCTTCAGCTCCACCTCCTGGTGATTTTCCCACATATGATAGATTTTATTTGATTGTTCACCAGTTTGGTTCAGATGGAAATAATAATCGGTCTCCTCTTCGTTCTGAGAAACCTGACTTGAATTTGCTTATCGTTGAACCTAAACTTGAGCTCAATAATTTGAATATGCCTATTATTGACCCAGATAACCTGCAGTTGCCTATTGTTGGCCCTGATTCTGTTATTGAAGAATCTGTGGGATCTAATTCAACCTTTGTGGAAGAAGCTGAATCGTTGCTGGCAACGGCTGATTCTGGTGATCTTTCGTTAATTTCTGCTTAATTTCCTTTGAGATCTACCACTGGTTTGAATCTTTATGGCCAGCCGTCTGCCCTTGAGTATAGTCCACTCCGAGTTATTTCTCATCCTCCAATTTGAACATCTTTATATGAACCTTCCGGTCACTTTGATTCATCAGATGACCAAGAGTTGATCAGTCCTCATATGTCTTCGTTTCTAGAACAAAATGATATTCAGGAGGAGCATGGGCCACTGGAACCAGTTGCACTTGGTGAAGGCGTAAATGAGGAAGAAATAGAACCAGGGGAAGAAGAGATCGAGCCTGAGGAAGAAGAAGAAATCGAACCTCCAGAGGAGGAAGAGAGTAGTATAAGTAAATTTTAAGTAACAATAGAAGTATAATGATGATAATATATAATTAGATTAATTAGAGTAATGACGTAGTAGGTGTGTATGTGTATATGATAGGAACGTTAGAATATCACCATATGCCCGAA
>JAPKLX010000438.1:10215-73659 GCA_026898415.1 Leonotis leonurus | reverse complement strand
CGAGGTTATGTCGTCACACATAATTCTCAACCACCCTATCTGTTGCCAAAACTCTGAATTATCTTTTGAAATGTTGGTCATGTATAGTAGTTGCTGACTCACTATCCTTTGTTGGTTATGTTTAGAAATCTGAATTTATTCAACTTGTTGTCGTTGAAACTTGATATCGCACATATCATCTTTAGTTGGTTTGGATATTCCTAACCATTTGTGATATATGCTTTGACTTATTATATCCTACTTTGGGTTTTCTGTTTGTCCGGAATTAACCTATTTACAAAGGAGATGCTGCCCAAATTATTCTGAAAATCGATACCCTTTTACCCCGATTTCCCCTTTTGGATTCGTTCACTTATCAATTGTATCCAGGATATTGCGTCACTTAATTGTCATTCAACCTTCTTCGTATTTGATATTAATCAAAGTGTAATTAATTAAGAATTAAATTCATTCCTTCAGTAAACGTAGTCGCGATCCGTTTACTTAGCTAATACAATAGTTAAGTAAGCGGGTCATGACAGCTACATGATGATATTGCCTCCCTTCGACTCATAATTTCCAAAGAATTTTTTGATGATGTCAAAAAGGGGGAAGGAAAGAAAATTGTCAAGCCCGCTGCTCCCTCAGCTCAAATCAAAAAGAAACCAGTTGCTGCTTCTAAAAAGAAATTAACTGCAAAACAAATTGCCGAAGCCAAGCAATTGCAAAAAGAGAACGAAGAAAAGGCTAAAAAGGCAGCAGATCGTAAAGGGAAGAAAGTTATGACGGAGGCTGATGAAGAGGAAGAAATGTTTCTGGACGGGTACAAAGCGGAGCAGATCGCTAATCCCGAATTCAGAAAGTTATGGAGGGCCGAAAAGCTAAGTCAAGGAAAGACTGGTGCTAAAGATGATAAAGATGAATCTCCAGATGAAGAAGATGAGCCATCAAATCCAATTTTCAAATTTTTCGGAAAATTCCAGTTGACAGAGCCTCAAAGCTTAACATGGATTCATTCTAAGAAGGCTGCGCAATGGAATAAACTGGTCAAGGAGTTTATAATGCAACATTACTATCTTATGGACCAAGAAGTACAAGGAGGTTCTGTGGACGATCTGTTTCGTGAATTCCTCTCCCAACATAAGAATCAATCGTTCATAGAATATCTCTACAGACAATTTGCCATGACAAACACTCCCCTCACTGCTCCGAAGAAAACAACTCTCCTGTATCCAAGGATTCCTGGAACTACAGAAGTTGACCATACAGTAGTGTTGAATGCCATAAATCGATCTGCTCAATTAATGAATTATCCCATTGATTTTAACAACAAAGATTACCGAAGAATCTTTAATGGGATCTACGCAAGTTTTGGAGTGCCATCGGAATTAAGGCAAAGGGAGATGGTGGAAAGAAGGAGAGCGCAGCTGGCTGATCAACAAAGGCGTCAATCTCAATCTGCGGAAAAAGAACAAAGTCATCCACCTCCTCAATCATGAAATCTATTTTGTTGTTTAAGCAGCAAACTGTTATATATGAAATTTGTAAAATCCTGCTTGAGCAATAAAGTATGAAAGTCTATTTTGAAAAACAACCTGATGACAATATCTCTTTGTCCAGGCAATATTTTTATGATTGTCAAATTATTATTATACTCTCTAACTGCCATCAATATTAAATCTTCACACTTCGATATCATCAAAAAGGGGGAAATTGTTGCGAACCCCATGAAGTTATATTTGTTTTGATGATGTTTCTTGAAACTACACTTTGATATTTTGTATACTAGAAACCAGGCTTTCATTGTTATCTATTAAGGTTATCTTAAATTGTAATAGAAGCAGATCGTTTTTATAACTTAAAAAATGATCTGTCTTATTCTAGTAAGATATCCTGGACACAATGATTGTTGTATAACAAGTTTTTTTCTCTATGTAAGGCAGTTGGCTCTTAATGTGGAGAGAAGATCGTTTTCATATATTAAATAACGATCTGCTTCACATAGTAGCAGCTCGCCGTCATTTATACTTGTTTTGGTTTCGATTTCTAGTTCATCTATCAACAAATCACAAATGTAAAAGTGGTTTGAAGTTTCAAACATACTTATATCGATCTGGTTCTCTAGACTATTATTAGATATAGGAAACAAAATATACTTGTAGTTCATTACAAGTAGTTGAGCAGCTCGTTCTAAAGTCCAGCCCACTGCTCAATACCTACAACAGATCGTCTCAAGTCATTACTTCAGGATAAGCAGCTCGTTTCACTTCATCAATCCTCTGTCATCACAAGCAGCAGATCATTTGTGTCAAAAACGATTTGGTCATCATCTCTACTTTATATACAACAGATCGTTTCTGTTTCAAAACGATATGGTCATTATACAAGATGGAAGTACAACACGAAGAACATCTAACTGTCATTGCATCAAGATCAAGCTGCTCCTCACAATAACTACGGTGGACTGCCGACATACCTAAATTTGTCACAAGTCAACCACTTGGTGTATTGTCACATCAAAAGCATACTTTAAGGAATGAAGTACGAGAATATCAAAATTCCAGTACGGTGAATCATTCCCAGTATGGCAATACACTGGGAAATCCCGTGAAAGGTGGAAGCTACTCTCATTTGGTAGCGCGTGTCTCAACTTCTTTGGCATGCATTTAATGCAGCCATTAATGCAATGAGGAAAGGACGTATTCGTCTCCAACGGATAATTTCTTCAAAGAGGCTATAAATACCACCTTCACCTCCAGAAAGAAGTACGAGAATTTAAGCTATTATCCTGCTATTACTCTGCTAAAATCTTCAAGCTCTCAACGTTCAAAACACTTCCAATCATCAAGAATTCTCAGTAGTGTTTACAGTTTTTGAAGATTTACTTTCTGGAAAAACTATTTCTACAAAACCCCAAGTTAGGATCTAGATTTAATCCTGTTGTATTCTAAGGTTGTAGTTTTCACTCTTAGAAGATTTGTAATCACAAGAAGTTATCTATATTTGATAATTCTTGTGGCTCGTACTCAACGAGTAAAAAGAAAGGAGAAAGCTAGTAAAGTTTTAGATCTAGATTTGATCGAGCCGTAGACGTAGGGAAAGTTTATCCCGAACCACATTAACTGCTTGTGTGCTTTATTTCTTATTTACTTCATCATTATCTTCTTCATACTCTTACATTTAAATCTTGGTTGATAATCTCTTCAAGAAGGAAAACGTTTTTCACATTAAAAAGAGCATTAACCACCATATTCCGCACACAACCTTAATCAAGTTTAAATCTGTATTCATTATCCTTGATTATTGGTTTTCACACATAAGGTTTTATTTGAGTAAGATTAAATCTTCCTCACAAGAAGATTTGTTTTACTACCCTAAGCTATCTTATTTATTAAGTGAGCTTAAACCTTATACCTAAGTTTTAAACAAGAAAACCCCAAAAGTTTGAATTGGTGTATTCCCCCCCCCCCCCAAATTCACCAATCTAGCTCTTTCGAGACCAACATCTCCTCCGCCGTCTTGACTGCAATGTTCCCTCCTACCGAACTGTCCACCATGAATTGAGTAGTCTGGAACAGGCCATCGTAAAAGAATTGGCATAACATCTCCGGTGCCATCTGATGGTGAGGGAACTACTGAAGTAGCTCCTGGAATTTCTCTCACATCTCATGGAATGGCTTGTCGTAGGCTTGTGCTAAGTTCATTATCTTAGTACGTACCGCTTGAGTTTTATGATGCGGATAGTACTTCAACATGAACTTCTCACAAATCGGTGCCCAAGTAGTGAGTGATCCGGGTTGAAGAGATAAGAACCAAGATTTGGCCCTATCTTTCAACGTGTAAGGGAAACACTTCAACTTGAGTTTATTCTCCGTCAGCGAGTGAAGCGGGAAAGTTTGCACCACCGTGCAATATTCTCGGATGAACGTCAAAGCGTCTTCACTCGAGAGCCCATGGTACGTTGGAAGTAGTGATTGATGGTGTGGCTTCAACTCATAGTTTCGGACTGCGGTGTCGAGAACGATGGCGGAAGTAGCAGTTGTGCCGAACTTGTGCTTAGTGAAATCGCTCATATAACGCGGTCTCTTGTCCGCTCTCACTTTGGCCATCTCTTAGAATAAATGTGAAAGCGAAAATTTATCAATGTGCTCAATGTCTTCTTCTACGGTGGCTAGGATTGCACGCCTCCGGTTTATGTTGTCGATGATAAGAGCTATTTGGTTTAAATACCATATGGTCTTTTTCTATGTGCTCAATTTCTTATTACATTGAGCACATTATAACGTAATAGCTCTTATTACATTGAGCTATTACGGTAGAAAAAGACATTGAGCACATATGGTCTTATTACATTGAGCTATTATGGTAGCTCAAAAATAACGTAATAGCTCTTATTACATTGAGCTATTACGGTAGCTCAATGTGCTCTTATAAGTAAAGTAATAATAGCTATTTGGTTTAAATACTAACGAATAAAGACTTTAAATTGAGTACTGGACAACAAGGGATTGTCATCAGATAACTTGTTCAATATATATCAGAGCAATTCAGATCATACTGGTTACAATGATATGTCCAGAACATTAAAACAAAATATGATGCAACAAATAGCAAAAGAAATATGATAAATTTTATCCAAACAATCTGCTGCCCTTGGATTGCTTCCCTTCCCTCAACTTCTTCTTTTGAGCATCAAAGGTCAGTTGCACACTCTCATAGATGCCATCTCTAACTCTGACATAGTTGAGATCATGATTATCAATCTTGTAGCCATTGACCTTTGCAATCATATTAATGCAGTTTAGGAGATAGGTCTTGTCTGGCATAGTGCTCCCTGGAATTAGCGGGCACTCCATGTATTCTCTTGTCGATGCCTTGATCTGTACTTTGGCTTTCTCAGCTGCTGTTCTAATCCTATAAACAACCTCTTTCTCTTGATTGTTTTCCAGATATCTATTGAAGACCTCATCGGCTGGTTTCTCAGAGTATGTAGGCTCTTTCAAGAAGTATCTGTTGAGAATGAAGCCTGTCATGATCAGTTCTCATTCCCTCTGGTCATCTTCTGCCACCCAAGAGTCCTTGGGTGTCTGCTTCTGTAGAAATAGTGACCAAGACTTGAAGGGTGTCTTCTTCTTCTTCTGAGCTGACTGAGCTGGCTGAACAGGTGATGGTTGATCTGGTCTGGGTGGCAAGAAAGGTTAGACCACTTTGTCTTGGTATTCATCGACGATATCCTCATATATTCTAAAAATGAGAATCAGCATGCAGAACACCTAGGCATTGTGCTTGATACCTTGCGAGCGAAGAAATTGTACGCCAAATACAGCAAGTGCGAGTTTTGGCTCAAGGAGGTTATGTTCCTTGGACACATAGTGTCTGCAGAAGGAATCAAAGTTGATCCGGCCAAGATTAAGGTAGTCAAGGATTGGAAAACACCAATGAATGCCAACGAGATTCGTAGTTTTCTCAGTTTGGTGGGATATTACCGGAGATTCATTGAAGGATTCTCAAAGCTAGCAAGGCCATTAACGCAATTGCTCAGGAAGGGACTTAAAACATGATCAGAAAGTTGCGAGGTTAGTTTCCAAGAACTAAAAACAAAGTTGACTACGGCCCCGGTGTTAGCTGTACCAGAGGGAAATAAAGGATTCATCATTTATACTGTTGCATCTAAGCTTGGATTGGGTTGTGTGTTAATGCAAAACCATAGAGTAATTGCATACGCATCTCGTCAGTTGAAGCCCCATGAGTTAAACTATCCAACTCATGATCTTGAACTCACTGCAGTTTTTCATGCCTTGAAAATATGGAGAAACTATCTCTATGGAGTTAAGTGTGAGATCTTTACTAATCACAAGAGTTTAAAATACTTCTTTGAACAAAAGGATTTGAACATGCAACAAAGAAGATGGCTCGAGCTAGTCAAGGATTATGATTGTACGATCAACTACCATCCAAGAAAGGCCAATGTGGTAGTTGACGCCTTAAGCCGAAAGACAAAAGCTAAGATGGGATTTCTTACACAAGAAAAAGAATTACTCAAGGAATTCGAATCTTTCAAATTGGAAATAGTTCATCCACCAGAAACAGTTAAAGGTTTTATTGCAGCTATGATAGTTGAACCAGACCTAAAGGAGAGAATTGTGATAGCACAACAAGGGGATGAGTTCCTAAAAGAAATGCATTTAAAGGCAAGAACCGAAGATACAAAAGGATACGCAGAAACTAGAGATAATTAATGTCTTGATGTTTCAAGGGACGTTGTACGTACCAGTTGTTCAAAATTTGAGGGATGAAATCATGAGCGAAGCTCACGATACTCCGTACACCTCTCACCCTGGGAGTGCCAAGATGTACAAAGATCTTAAAAGAAATTTTTGGTGGGCTGGAATGAAGAAGGGTGTGGCAATGTTCGTTGAACGTTGTCTAACATGTCAACAAGTCAAGGCTATACATCAATGACCATCTGGATTGCTTCAACCATTACCAATTCCAGAATGGAAATGGGAACATGTCAACATGGACTTTGTGGTATGTTTTCCGAAAACAACAAAAGGGAACACTGCTATTTGGGTAGTGGTCGACCGTTTGACAAAGTCAGCACATTTCTTGCCAATTAGAATGACTTTTGATCTAGATAAACTAGCCAAGATTTATGTCAAGATTGTACGTCTTCATGGTGTACCTGTGTCAATCACATCGGATCGAGACACGAGGTTTACGTCTAAGTTCTGGAAATTTACAAGAGGCCATGGGAACAAGGTTGAATTTTCGTACCGCATTTCACCCACAAATTGATGACAGTTGGAACGAACTATACAGATATTAGAAGATATGCTGCGAGCAATCGTGGCAGACAGAGGTTGGAGCTGGGAAGAAATTCTTCCTTTGATCGAGTTTGCCTATAACAATAGTTATCAGACAACAATAGGAATGGCAACTTATGAGGCTCTCTATGGGAGAAAATATTGATCGCCACTTTACTGAGATGAAGTGGGCGAGAGACAATTGTTGGGACCGGAAATGGTACAACAAACAGTTGAGATAATTACCCAAATCCAATAAATAATCAAAGAAGCCCAGGATAGGCAAAAGTCCTATTCGGATAAGTGCCGAACAGATTTACAGTTTATGGTCGGGGATCGGGTATTCCTAAAAGTTTCACCTACTCGAGGAGTAGTAGGTTTCTGCAAAAGGGGAAAGTTAAGGCCAAAGTATATAAGACCTTTTGAAATATTAGAAAGGATAGGCCCTGTTGCCTATAAGTTGGCACTGCCACCAAGTATTGGAGATGTTCATAACGTCTTCCATAATTCTCAACTTCGAAAGTACGTCTTCGATCCGAAGCATTTCATAACATATGATCAGATAGTCCTTGCTGATGACTTAACTTATGAGGAAAAGTCATTATCAATATTGGATAGAAAGGTCAAAGTATTAAGAAATAAAGAAATTCCTCTCGTAAAAGTTTTATGGAACCATCATGGGCAAGATGAGGCTACATGGGAAATGCAGGATAAATTCAGGAGTCAGTATCCTGATTTATTCTCTTAGGTAACATCAAATTTCGAGGATGAAATTTTTCTAAGGGGAGAGAGATGTCATATCCCGCTAATTTCTAATTATGCTTTTAAAGTGTTCTAACTATTAAGGGACCTGGGTATAATGAAATAAGAATTTTAGGAAAAACCTAGACCCTGGTAGGACCTACCATGTTAATTTGTCAGACCGGGAAAGCTTTTAAAAGATTTGTTTAAAAATGAGATTTTCATGCAAAAGACAAAAGTATATACATATTATACTCCTTGCGTAGAGTTTTTCAAAAGAAAAATATTGGCACTGAGTTTGCCCAAAAAGGAGTTCATATGCAGTCACTACTTATTTTTAAAATTAAGGTATGTCATTCGAAAAATGAGCTTTTTCATGCATGATTGAAAGTATAGCAATATTATAGTCATTGTGTAGAGTTTTTAAAATGAAAAATATTGACGTTAAGTTTGCTCGAAAAGGAGAACGTATGTAAAAGTTACGAATTTTTGAGCTTTAAGCATTTAATAATAATATAATATTATTATATTAATATATTATAATAAATAAATAAAAAAGCACTCTATAAGTAGAATGGGGGAGTCGGCAATCCACCATTGACGAAGGAACCAAGTCTCAGAGCTTCATTTTGAGGTTGAGTTTAATCGAAGAGGTATGCCAAGGCAAAGCAATGGAAGCTCGGGAACTCAATGAAGGTGGCTCAGCCGTTGAGTGACCGTAGCGACCTCGTCGTCGCCGTAATTTTATCATAACTTCACTTCTCATTTTCTTCTTCGTTTCACGTCCTTTTTCAAAACGATTTTCTCCTATGCATAGCTCTCATTACATATGAACTCGAGTACCGAATGAAGTTCGGGACGATGATGGCCGGAAGTGGTCCAAAGGGACCACGACCGACCACCACCGCCTCCAATTTCGGGGTCACCGATGGAGTCCGAAAACTCCAATTCGGTGGTCGTCCGTTCTTCGGACGGCTAGGGTCCCTTAAAGTTCTGTGTTCACGGCCATGCATTCTACATATCGGCATGATCATAGAGTGTTTTCATCTATGTAAAATTTTTGCATGCATTATATATATATATATATATATATAAATATATATATATATATTAAATATATATATATTAAATATTATTGTCATGTTTTTCTAAAGGAAATTTATTCACTGGTTATCCTTTTTCGGTGAAATTTATAGTGCATGTGAGAAAATAATATAGGATTTTTCAGAAGAAACTGGACTAAATTTCATCGAACGGTTTTTCTTAAAGTCGAGAAATGACGACGTTACTTCTAGGTGAAGTAAAAATGAAGTTGCATGCATGCATGATTTCTTTGCATATTTCACTAAAGAATATTACAGTGATTATTTCTGCCTTCTTGGCCAAAGTCATTTGAAAGCCCGGTTGCTGCCAAATTAATTTATTACGTGATAAAAAGAATAATATTAACCCTAAAAATTTAGTACTACTTAACTATAATTCATTTTTGGAAATTAAAGCGAAAATATATTCCCTATGACTAACAGGTACCTAGCACTGAAATTTAAGCTCATAAGGATTTATGGTTTTCCCGTAATCGAGGAATTTCATCGGTGAAAGGTTGGGGATATATACGTATTTTGAATTATTAAGCTCTTTTCTTTAAATAAAAAATGCATGGATCTTTGTTAAAATATTTTCGTGAAGGTAGAGACTGTTTAATGCTCTTATCGATCGTCGTAGGTTCTTATTCGGCCTAACACGTCAATTTAAGGACTGTGATCACTTAGGCTCTACTGCGGTGGGTTGATCACCATTTGGTTTTGACTCATGCTATGTTAGGGTGTACGGTTCGCCGAGCTTTATATGTCGGGTCATGTTTAATTTATCCACAAATGTTTTGCTTACTTAGAAGTATTTTTGTTTTAAAACCTTCTAAGGTAAGTATACTAAACAGAGACTATATTTTTTGTTTTATGAAAAACCCAACTGAGTGCACTAGTACTCACCCCACGTTTTACAAAATTTTTCACAGGCTAAGGAAGCAGCATGATGTGTGTGGCTGAGGAATGGTGTTATTGGGATGATGATTGCTTCATCACGAGAATGGTTTACCGTTCTATATAAAAGAATTTTCGCTGCCATGCTCACATATGTTATGATATTTATGAAATAATTATCATCCACGTATATGTGTGATAATATATATGTTTAAACTCTAAGATCATTTCCTCATTCCACGAAGCCTCATCGGCCATTATTAATAAAAGTTCATGTTATCACATTATCATTGTCCATTACATGCATACACGTGCATAGGAGAGCTTAGAAGTAGTCGGCCCCTCTTGGACACTCAACTCCTCGACCCCTTGTGTAGTGTTCGATCGAATGCCGACCACACTTGGTGAGCTGGGTGAGTTACTCCTTTTGGCGAGCTAGGCTCACTAACCTCCGTCTTTGATCGACGGTTCTTATTGGACGATTCGGCCTCTCAAGGATTCTGGATTACCGTTCCTACGAGACGAGCTGTATTATTTCCAACCCCGTCTTTCATATTGGATGATTCGGCCTCTTGGGATTCAGGATTACCATTCCCATGTATCGAGTTGTATTATCTCCAATACATTTCATCTTGGACGATTCGGCCGCTTGGGATTCTGGATTACCGCTCCCATGTATTGAGCTGTATTATATCCAAATTGCATATGATTCATTTTAGATTCATTATTATAGATAATTCTTTTTCACTGGTTAGCTGTTTGGTTTGTAAAACGGCATAGTCGAAGTTATAGAGGAGATGCTGCCCGATTTTCAAGGACAACTCCCTTATATAATGCATAAGAATACAATGCCCCCTTTCTTCCCCGCTTCTTTTATCCCCGCCCAGTCATGCCCTTGGCACCTGCGCAGTCCCTCGGGATTTGGGGCGCGACATCCTCTCTCAAGCCCGCCTATAAATTGGAGCCTTAACACATTTCTTCGAAAACATACTATCATTTCCTCATTGAATCCTCCCTACCATTTCTACCTCTAACTCTTTCATTCATCTATGGTATACTCCCTCCAGTTCTTATTTATGTTTTTGTTGCGCAAATAATTAATTTTATCCGTTTTCGTAAGACCCACTGAATTACTGGCGGATTTCATGCTATCTATCCTTTTGTTTTGACATACCATCTGTTGAATTTAGCTTTCCTCAGATAAAAGTAAATTTCTACGCAATGTATCGTATGCTCTTTGTCTTTGTAATATAATAACATTTCTTTTCTAACCCATTTTTCCCCATTTCTCTTTTTTTTCTCGAGCCAATGAAAACGTTGAACTTAGTTCAACTTAATATCCTGGATTGTATGATTTTAGTTATTGATCTTACTAGTTACTCCTCCACAAGATTTCTTCTTTCTTTTAGCTTTAAAATAAATATTTGTTATTTCATTTTTCCTTCGTAGCATAGACATGGCTTTACTCGAGAAACTCAAGAAAACTGCACGAGAAAGGGCCACTAAAATCATGGTTGAAGGGGCCCTCGCTGACGCTGAACAGAACATAAAGAGAAAGAGGTGAACTCTCTTCGTCAAGAAGTCAAACATCTTCACGGTCGACTAGTTGACCTCGAAGAGGAATTTCAAATACAAGCAAAATTTTATGAGGAGAGCATGCAAACTTTGGCGGATGAACGTGTCAAGAACGAGGAGGATATTCTGAATATAGCTTCTGAATCTTACCGGAGGGGCTTTGAGTCAGGTAAAGCCTCCTCTGATAATAATGCTTACATCAGCGAGGAAAAAACTGGGACAGATTAATGTCGCGACGCAATTCTCCTCTCCCCCTCTGGCCAGACACTATTCCATTGGATTGTCTCTAATTTGCCAGAAGCATATCTCTACTCACACCAATGCATGGCTCGGCTTGCTGGGCCCTTGGCTCACTAGGCCATTGATATCATCATGGCCACCTGTGAGCAGCTAGGCATGTCTGATCACTGGAATGAGGTGAACGTTGACAAGGTTCTGCTAAACCTTCTAAAAGATCCCCTGACTCTCCCCAAAGACCCAAACACGAGGAAGCATACCTCTGGTACATGGACGTACTCAAGCATGGGAACCCAAGAGTTCCTCCAGGCCGACCCAGCTGCCTCAGAGACTAACCATCTCTAGGGTTTTGTCCCCTACCCGGTGCTTCCATGGACCTCACATTGGGTCAACAAATTGTCCCAACTTTTGCATTCGTATGATATCTATCGTAATGATTCACTATCATGTATTCTTATTTTGCTTTTCTGATACTTCCTTATAAATTTCTCTTGCATAGAGGTTGAAGGTAAAAGTCGTGTATTAATTTAATACATTTGGGCCTAATTCTGTTAAAACTTTTACTTGTTTCTTCTTTAAAACACATACTTTCCACCATAAGAAACAAAAAATTATTTGATACAGGTTTCATAAAAGATACCCTTATTTGCAATGCCCATATCCGCATATTCAAAGCCCTTGTCCTCTTTTTAAGAGCTAAACAAGGAAAACTCTTTTAACAAACCACAAAAATGCAGAACTTCATAACAAAATGTACATATGACATTTACTAAAAAGAGGTAAACATTTTTTGAGAGTTTCAAGGAAACCAAATCCAATTTATTCTTTTTAATTAACTTAGGTGAGCCTGCTCTGCCTTTACTCGATCCTTTGTTGCTTTTCATTCCCCTTCTTCATCCTTATTTGCGAGTCCAGTTTTTCATCCTCTTAGGCCTCTGTCATCAAATTCTGACCAGATATTGCTTCTTTTGTTGTTGCATGCTTCTCTTTTTGTTTTTTTCCTTCTGTCATCCGTTTCAAAGGAAACTACTTGCATCGGGATTGCTTTCCTTCTCGTTTCTCCCGTCTTTACAGCCTGCAAATAGCATCTGCAAGATGTGTTCTGGTCCCCTATGATTTTTCCCACCATATCCCCTACGGGAAATTTCATTGTCATGTAATACATGGACACCACTACTTGAAAAGCATTCAAAGCAGATCTGTCCAGAATCCCATTGTATGTCAATGGCATATCCACAATTAGAAACGTTACGGATCTGGCGAGTTTCGCCTCCTCCTCCTCCTCCAATGAAGTTGTGAGCATGGTAGAGCCTAGAGGCACCATTATTTCACCTACGAATCTGTGAGGAACAGTAACCACTGGGTTTAGCTCTGTAGCTTTCTGCAGTTGATTGAAGCAAGTTATGAACATGACATTCACCATGCTTCCTATATCGACAAAAACTCTTTTTACATTACATTCTTCAATCTCAGCTGTAATTACCAGAGCATCCCCACCAGAACTGGATGGAGATCCTCCATCCTTTAATCCAAAAGATATCGTAAGATAGGCTTTTGTTTTCAGAATTTCCATTATTGGGATCTCATATAGTCTTTTTTGACTTTATCAAGACCTTCCGAGGTAATACCTCCATAAATCATGTTAATGGTTCGCCTATGTTGACAGTTTTCTGGCAGAGCTGGTGGTTGTTCTTGGGCCTTTCCTTTATCATACCCTTCTTTCCTCATTTTGTCAATTTTTTCAGATTCCTTTCGCACGTATTCTAGAAAATGCTCATCCCTTATCAATTTTTCAATTGTTGCCTTTAGGTTACGACAGTCATTGGTGGTATGTCCTTAATCATTATGAAACTTGCAGAATTTGTCGGATTCTGGATGTCTAGGAGGGTCTTTCACCCTGGGAGGGAAAAATACCCCAGGCTTCTTTTTTACAACCTCTAAAAGATTTGTCGGTTCCCTTGTTAGAGGTGTGAATGTTCTTTCTAGATGGTCAGACTTTTCTAATGGTCTACGTGCCTCAGAGTGAGGCCTTTTCTTTTCATCAGATCTTTTCCTCTCATCAAATATTTCCTTTTCTTCTAGCTTCCCCTCCTTCTTGAGTTTGGATTGTTTAACTTTTCTAAACAATCTGGCATCCTCGACATGGATGTATTTTCCAGTTCTAGATAACAGAACTTCGAAATCTCTAGGTGGTTTTTTTACCAGAGAATCAAAAAATTGTCTGCTACGCATTCCCTCCTTGAATGCATGCACCATTATAGAATGATGCACCACTGGCGTTTCCAGTACTGCGAGGCTGAACCTCATGAGGTGTTCCCTCAATGATTTTTGTTGTTTTTGCTTGATTTTGGTTAAGTGTAGGGAACTTCTCGTGGTTCTCCTTGAACTTGCAAATTGAAGTAAAAATAACTTCTTTAAATCATCAAAGTAGAAACTTGAGCTAGGAGGCAATTGCCTGAACCATTGCTGAGTTGGACCTGCGAGAGTAGTGGGGAAAATCTTACACTTTACCCCCTCTGAATACTGATGCAGTTGAGCTATGTTATCAAAATGCATTATATGCTCATCTGGATCGGTATTACCCTGATATTCCAGATGCACAGGATGGAAATTTCCCAGCAAAGGGTCCAATTGAATGTCCTCGAAAAAAGGACTTTCCTTCGCTACTTGAAGTGGCAGTTTGCTTCGCGAGCTGTTCTCAACCTTGTGTGTAACATATCTGGTAATAGATCATTCATGCAGAGTGTTGTGTGCAGATGCTTCTTCTGGTTTAGACTGAGTATTCTTAAGATTTTCGACCTAGAATTCAGGTAATGGCTTCAGCGCCGAATTTCAATCCATGGTTTAGGTGCCCGGATTCTATTACCTGCTTCAGCACCAAATTTCTTTTTTGGCTTCAGAGCCTATTTCTTTATATGTAATGGCTTCAGTGCCTGATTCTTACAATTTACGAGTTTATGTGCTCTATTCTTTACACTTCAAGGTTTCGGCGCAAAATTTTCTTTTTACAACTTTAGGGCTTCGATGCCCTGTTCTTCACATTTACAAGGCTTATTATGCGCCATATATTTGTGATTTAATGCTTCGGCACCATATTTTTATAACTTTAAGGCTTATGCTCCATATCTTTTATGATTTTAAGGCTTTTGTGCCTCTTTTATTAGGATTAATGGCTTTAGTGCCCATATTCTTACAAAAATAAATTTCCAGATTTTTAAGCTATTTTCGAGAGAATACGTAAGACTCTGAAAATGGGGTAGTCACCTACCTTTCTCGGTTAAAGAAAAAAGAGTTCCCATAGACGGTGCCGGTTATTAGACTAAGGATTAGTCTTCAACAAATTAATATGCATAATGTATGAAGGCTCCAAGAGTTTGGAGTATATACCTTTTCTTAGACTAGAATCACGGGCAAGGCCTAAAAAACAAGATCAGATGAAGGGTCGGGGGTCCTCCGGGAAGACACTTCGATGCTCAAGTAAGTTTACATGGTCCCAAGAAGATTTCGTGAAAGAACAAGCTTTTGTTCTCTCTTATGTGTGAAGCAAATAATGGGCTATATATCTAGCTATGTATATGAAGGGTAAATCAGTAATATACCTCGAATGTAGGTGTAAATGGTGCATGTAAATGATCATCAACAAATCATGGCTTACCATGTAATAATGGTCCCCGCTTTGGTTGTAAGAGACCATCGCCGCATAATTCTACAACTCTAACATATGTCAGACACGAAGTTGACATATGTCGGGTAGTACTATAAATGTGACTATCATACTTTACAGACCCCTAGAACCAGACACCTCTAGTTATATTCTAGAGGTGGCCTTAAGAAGAGGTGAAGGATACTCAGGCAGGTAGCCAGACCACAAGAGTCCTCAAATCCTTCTCAACTTTTGGGAATTTCAGAACTTAACTCACTCCTAAAAGAGTATTTTATTCCGTAGCAAGATCCTTTTAGCCCTATAAAAGTGGTGTTGATATTATTCTATATCACGCTTATACTAATGTCATTGTCGCATATTAAGAAATAACTAATTTTTGAGACTTCGTTCTTAGCAACAACACGTAGAACTTATCTCACTGTGAAACCTCTCAATATGCATAAGCAAAGCATGTGTGTCAGCTTAAACATACCAATATCATTCTGCGGGCTAAGGTCAGCTCTCGCATCAAATGATATCGTAGCCCTTGCCAACTATACTATCCAAGTCTGTCTAGACTATGAGCTTTATTCTACAAAGGAGTTGTCTGTGTTACCTTCTATGATCATGGATCTACTACATAGTCTACAATTATAGGAAATGGACTTGTTTGCAATTTAATAATTAAAGACAATAAATAACAAACCAATGATAGAAACATGTATTCTCATTAAAATGAAACTGAAAACAAGTATAATACAATATCTTAACATTAAGTTTGCTTTGAGGTATATAAACCCTAACTCGGGGAGGGGGGGGGGGGTGGAATACACCAAACACCAACTTTTCTAGTTAATTGATGGAGTTAGCCAAGAGTGAAGGTCTTCTTGATGGGGAGAATGCTTCTAGGTAACACGATCAAGTTCTCTTTCCTTAGAGAAAGAGATCTGTTCAGGCAGGCTCTTGAGTGTATTGATGCTGGCAGATTTAAGTTGTGTTAACAGTTAATTATGAAGAGTATTGTGTGCGGAAGATTGGTGGATTTAGTTGGTTGCTCTTTAATGTGCAAACCCTTGAAATAACTAAGTTGTATTACGCAGGGTTGATTAATAAAAATGAATGACAATTGTAAGTATGCAATGTTAGTGAATAATCGACTAGATATTAATATGCAAAAATTAAAGTACGCAATCAATTTTACATGGTTCGGCAAACCCCATACGTCCATAGTCCTATAATACAAGACTGAAAATTCACTACTTGGATTCTTTTTTATTTATACTCGTTGAGTACAAGCTAGAAATTCCAGTCAAAACTAGACAGAAATTTGTGCCTGAGTTTTGGGTTGTGACCCTTCAAATGTACAGATAAAATATACTATAATTTCTTCATGCGTAGAGCTTAGAAAAATACTAAACAATGGTTGAAGCTAACTTCTTCTCGATAAGACAGACTTAAATCGAGATTCCAAACTACAGAAATTTTGGATCAATATGAGTGTAGCTTGGAACGGTGTATTAAGACTTTAGAAGTTCTCAACGGTTGATTGCTTGATTGATCGTAGAGATTTCACAGCAGAGTAATGACACTTCAAATATTTGGATCTTCGTTGTTGTTTCTGAATACTTGTTCAAATCTTTTATACGTGCATAATTCTAATTCTGACCGTTGACATGATTGGCTAGCCTTAAATGCTTGATTTCCATCTTTGATCTTGTTGCCATAATCATCCATCTTTCCTTGTAAAGTTAATCTCGGATCTTCTTGATTGAGTTTACCAAAACTCTAATTGATCTTTGATTGATATGATTGATCTCTTTCCTTGGTTGAAGATTCGCTGACATGGCAGATATGATGAGGTTTCTCTAAGTACATCATGTGACTTATTGTATACCAAATGACTATCGAGAAAACCAGATAACTTTGTAAAATCCAGGTAATGCATTGTATACCTAGAGATTACTTAGTCTTTATCTTAGTGTGTTCGTGAGACCAGATGACTATCGATCTTGCTGCTTGTCTCCAGATTTGCTTTGCTCCTTTTTCCAACAGAACACTATAAACTGATTTGTCTTTACATCATGTCATCAGCTAACCTGATCTTCTAGTTTGCAATCTATGACCAAGATCTTATAAAGTAATCTTATCCTACAATATTACCAAACTTAGGAAATATAAGAACAACAAGCTTGCTTCTCTATCAAGTTTGGTCACTAACATGATCTGCCTGTTACAAATTAGAGCAAAATGTCTATAACTTATCTGCCTTTAATCACCAGGAAATATTCGAAGTGTGTTTAGAGAGAACATCATCAAAATTATCTCTAAATATTCCCAACAATAACTAACTAGATTAGGTACATGACTTATGATTATTTTGGTCATATATACATAATATATTATAACAAATTAAATATATTTTCATTAACTATAAATTATAACTTATATTATATTTAATATCAAGAAGATGTATTATATGATCATATAAAATACTTATATTGTTAAAATATACTTTTAGATTATAAATATATTTATGTTATTGTAATTACTTATATAATTATTTAGATTGATACCACTGGGAACAGGAAAACAAAATTCCAATGAATCTAAAAAATGAAAAAATTGGATCTATGTTCAACGGATCACACCTAGTAAGAAAAAATATTTTGTTTTGGGTCTTCTTGTCATTACCTATGAAATAATGGACGGTATAACGTTAGGAACACTTTTCCCCCCGGATCTGTTGCAGGAAAGGGATATATGCTAGTTTTAGAAAATAATTTAGTAGATCGTGTAATTATATCATAATTGTTTAGTTATATGAGAAAAAATATATTATATTATCATTATTTATTAAAATAATAATTATAAGTTCATGTTCAATCATTTTCATTATCAATAAACTCACACATTCTTGTTATTTATCTAAATATTTATTAATTATAATTCATAATATATGAATTAAAATATTGTTATAATTAAAATCGAATATATACGTGCATATAATATTATAAATATATGTATATATATTTAGATATATACCAAAATAATTGTATATACCGTGGTACGATATAGGACGATATACCTCGGTATTTGAAAAATCATACCCTTACCTTACCAAAATGTTTGGTACGGTATCATACCTTATCAAAAATTTTAGAATACCTTATATTCGTTATTTTTTGGTATGGTAAGTATGATATACCATTTGTTTCAATAAATTTTGACAGCCCTAACCATGTATTCGACTTCTGTTGTGGAGGTTGCTACTGAAGTCTATTTCTTGGAGAACCAAGAGATAAAATTACTGAAAGTGTATCAACTACTCTAAGTGAAAATTTGCGGAAGCTAAAGTATAAGACACGAGATATTTTTGCGTAGGTTAAATAAATCAATAACCTACACGGAAGCCATACGGCCAAAAAGAATAATCAAAACAAGTGTTGAGCTATTACAATGTTGAGCACAACAATAACAACAACACTATTACTAAAATACTAAATGTATGTTCTTACGAGATAAGAAACATACAGAATTAAAACTATGAAATTAATCTGCAAAGACGTCTCTCTAGCCTGTGAATAATTTTAATATTTATAGATAGACTACATGGGCTTGGATCCATAAGTATAGCAACTGTTCGGCCCATGTCTCCACAATTCTCGCAGTTCAGTTGTTGTGCTCCGCAAATCTGCCTGGAATTGTGGAACTACTTCAATCTGTTGTTGACTCCGAGATTTGTGGAACAGACTTTCCACTTAGCATGAAAAACTCAACTGCCTGGTATGACTTGGTCTTCTCTCTAGTCTTCGTGCGTTTTTCAAGAATGCCAAGTCAGCCTTCCACATGGCTGTTGAGTTGGCTGCTGAGTCAACACCAGTTGTTATGTTGAGTCAGGAGCTAAGTCAACATTCCTGTGAAGAACACAAAAACACACATGTTAGGTCAACATTACAAATAACAATAGACTTTAAATACCTAACACTTACTTTCTATGAATTGACAGGCATAATCAACATCTCAATAGTGTGTTAGTTCAAAATTGTTATCACAAGGATACCACAAACCTTAAATGTCCCCTTGAGATAACGTAGAATCTTCTTGGCAGCGTCCATGTGAGATTCTTTCGATTTGACTTGATACATAGCACATACTCCAACTGCAAAAGTAGTATCAGATCCACTAGTAGTTAAATAAAGCAAAGAATCAATAATCCCTCTATACTGAGTTATGTTTACATGTTTTCCTTTTGGATCTAGTTCAATCTTTCCATTGGTCTGCATGGAGATTTTGACATGCTTGTTGTCTTTCACTCCATACTTCTTAATGAGCTCTTTCACATACTTGGACTGATTTATAAATATGTATTCGGGTGATTGTTTGATTTGTAGTCCTAGAAAGAATTCATTTTACCCATCATAGAAATTTTATATTTATATTTCTTGCTCTTGGACTTTAATAGTGAACATCATCTTGTCGACAGAGTCTCTCTTAAATCCTGATTCCAGCAAAAAGGTGAACAGTGTCTCATACCAAGCTCTAGGAGCTTGTTTCAGTCCATACACTATATTTGTTAATCTGTACATCTTGTTGTCATCACCCTCTTTAAAACTAGGAGGTTGTTCCACATACACTTCTTCCTCTAGTATGCCGTTGAGTAAGACACATTTTTACATCCATCTGGAACACTTTGAATATTTGATATGCTGCAAGAATAGTCTTATCGCTTCAAGTCTGGCCACAGGGACGAACGTCTCATCGAAATCAATTCTCTCATAATGACAGTATCCTTTAGCCACTAATCTCTCCCTTATTTCTAACAACCTCTACAATCTCATCTCGTTTATTCTCGAAAATACATTTGACACCGATTACACCTTGATATGTTGGACAATCTACTAGATACAACACTTCTTTCCTCTTGAATTCATTAAGTTCTTCTTGCATAGCCTATGTCCAGTCTGTATCCTTTAAGACTTCATCTGTATCTCTTAACTATGTGTGAGAGATACAGTTGTTGGTCCCGAAAGAGCAAGGTTTGGTGTATGGGGGGGGGGGGGGGAATACACCAAATGCAAACTTTTCAGTTTACTTAACTAATATCTTAGAGAATTTAAGCTTTCTGAAGGCAGATTGCTTAGTTGTGACAAACCAGATCGATGACCAGATCGATCTTAAACTCTCTACTGAATAACACTGGGCAGAGATCAAGAGTAATCTTGTTTCCTAACAAAGCGTTGTGTGCAGAATATGATGGACTTAGTTGGTGCTCTTGTTTAGAAAACTTTTGTAAATCTTAACCGAATATTTTAGCAGATTGATTAAGAATGCAGATTCAATGGATGTGCTGGTTAGTGAATAAAACAACTGAAATTTAAAATGCAGAAAATAAATAACACAATTGTTTTTACGTGGTTCGGGAAACCCCCTACGTCCACGGTTCAATCCAAACTGGATTAGATATCCACTACTAGGATACTCTTCTTATTTATACTCGCTGAGAACGAGCCACAAGTTTCAAGTACAATATGTTTGAAACTTATGCACGAATAAGGGTCGTGTCCCTTTACAACTTACAGAAAACTATTGTAACTGGATCTCTTCACGTCAATCCACTAGAAAACTACTAGCTAGCAAAGATCTCCTTCTTCTTCTCGATAAGACAGACTTGAATCGAGTGAGTTGGTGTGATTTTGATCACGAACGGCTTAGAACACGATCTGGTGAGTAGAAATCTCTTCAAATAGAGGCTTCGATGAGTGAGTTGATTTCTGAGCAGAGTAACAGCTTGTTGATCGTTGATAATAGTCTTGTACTCTTCCAATCTTGGTTCTAAGCTTTTATAGGTGTAGAATTTGAAATTCTAACCATTGGGCTTGATTGGTTTTGAATTAAACGTCGTTACCAATCAAGAGATATGAATCCCAGATTTATCTCTTCTTGCCTTTGAAAAGTTTTGACCGAATCTTCAATAAGTATGGAAGGCAGATCGTTGATAGATGCTTCTTTCCTTCTTCGCGCGTTTGATTGATTCTCCTTCCAAATTTGATCTCCAAAGGATAATCTTTCATTCTCCATAAGATCTGCTGATGTGGCAAGTAGTTTTGGGATTCTCTCCAGTTAATGTAGTTAAACAGGTGAGTACCAGTTTAACTGAATCTGATCTGGTATCATCTGGTTTAGAAGTAAATGATCTGGTCACAACCAGATTGATATCGATCTGGTCTTCAAGGAATATGCTCCAAAGCATGGTAGAGTTTTCTATGAGAGATTTGATAAAAACAGATCGAGTGACCATATGATGGATCATCTGTTTGCTGGTGGTCTGCTTTTGATCTGGTCCACGAACAAAGGAAAAACAGAATGTCTTCTATAGGATGAAATCCTTTACATATCAAGTCATTTTCTAATCTGGACTAAGATAGTGTTCTCTATCAGATTCACTTTACATTATAGTGATCTGGAACATGTAGAACAGATTGAGACTTAGCAAAACAGAATGAACTCTAAGTGTGTTTCGAGAGAACATCATCAAAACTTAAATATTGTGGGATTCCCAACAACAGCTAAGTAAAGAACTTTCTCCGTGAATTCTTCTCGTTTGAACACAATGGTTGGCTTTAAAAGAGACCTCTTTCTCTTTATCTTATTTTTCCATCTGTTTGCTGGTAGATGCAGTAGAATTACCATGAATGTGAATAATGTCATACTCATTTCTTGTGAGAATATCAAATAAATTTTTTGTAGAGAGCTTGATGAAGTCAGGTCTCATTGGATGCATGACAACATAAATATGCTAGTTTGCTAGTAGGGCCTAAATGACTTTCATATTCATCTCTCTGGTTGTATTTATTTTTATTGATAACGAATATCTCTATAGTGATTTCAGTGAATATGTTCTTCATTTATTCGATAATTTCTCTTGGTAGCATCTTGAATTTGTCAAATTTGTTGCCAGTTATAAACAATTTTTTCTCTACCATCTCTTCAAATCATTTGCTGAAAGAACGTAGCATGTCCTACATCTCCTTCATTGTAGCAAGATTTCTGATCTTCGCTAGATGCACTCCCTTGACTATGCTGGAGATCAGACCTTTGGCAAAGTTGTAAAGAAAGTCCTACTTCCTTATGTTCTTCTATAGTGTAATTTATGGGGTCTTAAGAACTTTAATATATGTAGCTTTTCCAAGATCTGTTCCCTCCACATCAGGTTGCGGAGTATATATAGGTGTAGGACCATTCTTAATTACTTCTCACATAAGTATGTGATTTGGATAAAGACACATTTTAATCTTGAAGCTCCAGCCCTCTTGACCTTGTATGAAAAATTCTTCGCAAACCCTAATGAGTGAAGCTTCCATATTGAACAGAAGGTTAGCAAATGAGATGTGATAAATTAAAAAGGTTTTCTAAGATCTATTCAAGGTGACCAAAGAGTTGTTAACCTTGTGAAACATATATAGTAGTCAAATGAATCACCACTCTGATACCACTTGTTGGTCCCAAAAGAGTAGATATTTGTGTATAGGGGTACACTAACTACAAACTATTGGGAACTCTTTGTGATAAGTTTTTATGATGGTTACCGAAATACACACTTAGAATTTACTTAAGTGTATACCATCACAGAACGTAGTATGTTTTGTGTATGAGAGTTGATTTGATCTGTAAAGATGTTAAGATCTGTCTATAGGAGATTAAATTAGACTTAAGTTTTACTTTCATGTGTTAGTTAACAGATCACAATGTCAAGGAACAGATCGTGAGTCACAATCTATATCTATAGAGAATCTGTACTTAGACTAGGTCTTATAGTAGAATATACAAGATACAAATTGTAGGACACAATCTGTTATCAAGACACAAAATGTAGGAGATGATTTGTCCAGAAGCAGCCTAACAATGGAGTATCCCAAATCACAGAAGGTGATTTACCAAACAGAACAAGGAGTGATCTGTTCAGCACACAGATCAAGGGGTGATCTATGAAATGCATAAGTGATACATATGATCTGTCTAAATGGGTCATCTGTCCACTGTTCACTTTGGTGCGACGTAGGCTTCGGTCTCATATACTTATTCTAGTAGAGGAATTTTAATATTGGGAAACGATTTCATACCAGAAATGACAACAAAAAGGATGCATCGTTGGCAAGGAGTACATTGCAACGACTAGTTCAAACATTGAATGTTTCACAACGGCTAGTTCGTGACTTAATGTTCTATAAATACTCCTTCAAGAGTTCTCTCTAACAACTCACTGGATCCCAAGAGATTAAACTCTGTAGAAAACTCTCAAGCTTTCGAAGTGTTCTTACATACTACACTTCACTTAGACTTTTGCTCTATAGAATCCATTTGTTCTTAGCATATTCAGATTATATCTTAAACTAGAACACACCCCACGTAGAGCTAATATTGTATTAAAATACAATTGCACTATAATAGTTAGTTCTTTCTTCCTCAATAGCCTTCAAGTTGTTTGGAAGAACATTCATACTTGTAACCCAATAAGGATCACGAGCTTATTCGTGCACAACTCAAGTCCAGTTGAGACTTCTTGTTGTGACTGGATCTCTACTAGTCAAAATAAGCGAGAAGTTGATTTCATAAGTTAGTGAAGAGAACTATGAGTTTGATAGTCCGTGGACATAAGGAGTTTCCCAAACCACGTAAAACCATGTTATTTCTTTATACTCCTTTACCATTAATGTGTCCTTGATGCTATTTTTATCGTCCTTTCTCATATTTGAATTTTCTATATCAGAAATGCTATATGAGAACGACGCTGACGTGACACCTCAAAATAGATACACAAATGATCCATTTAGGCAGATCAAAAGCTTTTCTGGCATTATTACAGGTCGTTCTAAGACCTTACCGAATACCGATCGCTCCACTTGATTTGTGTAGGTACAAATTGTCTCCTCGAATTGTGTCTTCATACCTTGAAAAACTTATTCTATTTCGCAGATTATCTTATAGTACATATCATCAATGATATGTTCTTTTAAATTGTGATCAATATTTCTAACTATAGTATGCAAATCGATCTTTACGGTACATATCGTAAACTTGATATGTCCTTTACATGTTGATCTCTCTTTTTCTACACAAAAAATAAAATACTTCTATTCTAAGTTGATATATGTATATCCTTTACATGTTGATCTCTCTTTTTCTACACAAAAAAATAAAATAGTTCTATTCTAAGTTGATATATGTATAACATATCGTTAACTAGATCTTATATTATTTATAGTGTATATCAACTATAACTAACTGATCGTAAATACAATTTGTGCTCTAATTTATGAACACAGATACTTAGAAAATCTAAATGTGTTTCGATAAAAATCATTAAAATTATTTTAAAATGGTTCCTAACATTAAAATTAATTAAAAATTACATTAATTACAAACTATTTTCTCATTTACTTTTGATCTTAACTACCAATCATTATATTCACTTAATATTGCTCTGGTGTTATCTTTGAAAACATTTGTATTCTATGAATTCAATATGATGTGTCATGAACTCTTTCAAAGCTCGATATTGAAAATTTTCAAGGTTCTGTCACTTGTATCGGGTGGGTGCTTTATTTTTCCTCTTCTTTCTATCGTCTTGGTCCCCATTGAACATTGATCGGGATCCAAATGGGGCGAGTCGCTAGTGAACCCTTTGTCCAAATTCTTCTTTTCCCGTTTGTTGTCTTGGCATAATATCCGATATGATCAGACATAACTCTTTGGAACTTTAGCTAATTCCACAAGATTTCATAATAATGGCGGTATTTGTACTACGTCCGGTTTGTTTGCTTGAACTTGGTTATCGCCTTATTGAATACGTCGTCATTAACTTTGTCACTTTCCCACGCTTCGGTATACTGGTTGTACATTTCGAAAAACTCTCGTTTCATTCTTTTCAAATTGAATACATCGCCTTATTTAATACGTCGCCTTATTGAATACGACTTCTATGACATTTCATTATTTTCAAATTGCCTTGTTTTGAAGAAACGCTGCATTACCTATTGAATGCGACGGTAATGCTAGACCAATACACTTCGTCTTTTTTTGTTCCCTACGACGGGGTCATTGCTTGTATCGAGCCATGCCCGAAAAATTATTATTCCATCTTGTACGTTGTAGTGGCCCTCAAGTTTTTTTCTTCTTATCAAGCCCTTTGTAAAGGACAAGAACAAGTGCGTCGTTCGAAACTTTGTCGAATGACATTCAAATTAAAGTTGGTCGGGATATGGAGATGATACAAATTGTAGATTGTTAAAGATACAATTTACAAAATTTGCAAAACTAGATGGCGAATTAACCGAGTTCAGATCATGAGAACTTGGAAATTGACAATTATGTCATGAATTCTTCATCCTTTCTAGAAATGAAGATTAAGAAAATATAATGAAGTAAACAAATATATGGACAAAGTAGAAAATATATATAAAATATTAGGAGTAAAATAGCGTATTTATATAAAAATGAGGAATACATAAACAAAATAAAAATGAAAATGAAAAAAATGAAAAGGGAACTGTGAGCGCGCGTTGAGCGAGCCTATCCACTAACAACAGGCTCCGACCGGGTCTGCGTCAGTGTGCCCGGACTCCCACAAACGAGCTCCAATCACAAGCCTAGTGGTGCCGCATGCAACACAGTTCTCGCTGTGAGGCTCGGCAAATGGACATGCTTTTACAGAATTGTACAAGAGAAATAAAAGGTCCCCTCATCTGATATAAATACAAACATCTACTGCTGCACTGAAACAGTACTGAAGGGTCCCTAGTCGAATTTATTAGAAAGATATTGATTTTCTCTTTTCTCTTATCCTTTTTTTTTTTTTTTTTTTTTTTGTAATTGGCATGAAAATTTTGCACCATATGTTGGTGGTAGTAGCGAGTACTCCATGGCATGTTTAGAAATGTACAACCACCAAAACTCGGAGCACAACAAGGGGATTGCCCCTCCTCCCATGAGCCCTAGAATCTCCTTCTCCAACGACTTCGTCGAATCGTCTCGTTCTCATTCTCATTCACATTCTCATAACCCACACACACGCGCCGCCGCGGCCGCCGCCTCCTCCGATTTTGAGTTCTCAGTCAGCAACTACTCCATGATCTCTGCCGACGAGCTTTTCTTCAAAGGGAGGCTTCTCCCCCTCAAGGAAGGCTGCAGCAACAGCCACAAGACGACGACGCTCCGTGACGAGCTGCAGCAGAATGAAGAAGAAGAGAGTAATGAGAGCTTCTCTTTGAGGCCCCCCAAGAATCCCAATAGGTGGAGAGGTTTCCTTGGCCTTAGAAAATCTCACATTGGCTCCAAGAAATCCCCTTCTGATAAACCCGTTGAGAAAAGGACTTCTTTTCATGGTGATGATGTTCAATGCAGCAAGAACTCACAGGTTAATATTATTATCTTGTCTATTGTTTCTTTTTCTTTTTTCTTTTTTTTTTTTTATAGTTTGCACTAAGTCATGTTAATATCTTGAACTCTTGTTTTGTAGGAATTTGTTGATTGAGTAGCAAACAAGAAAAGAAAATCAAAGCACCAAGAATTGGATGTATTATTAGTATGGGGTTCGTAGACCGCTGGCAAATTTTGTGGAAAAAGTGTTGAGGTTTGTATCATGATGTAGTGATCTTATTGTAGTGAAGTTGGAGAAAAAAGTATTATCTTCTGTTTTTTACTTTTTTTTAGTTATATTGTAGTTTGTCCTCAGTTTTCACCTCGTAATCTACTAAAATTTGCTCATTACCTTATTTTAAAGTAGAATTTGCTGATTGCTGATTGCTAATCGATCAGTTATTTTACTAGTGCATCATCAATCCTCATATTTCGCTTAATACTTTTTGTATTATTTCTCCTCAATAGGAAAACCTATATACTAAAATTTGCTCATATATATAGTATCATTCCTTATATTTTGCATACTTTTGGACACTGGTTTAATAATAAATAAATATTATATTATTTTGTTTATTGAAAGTAAAAAGTAGTTATTTGTTAATGATTCAGGATAGTGATTATAGCTCATGAGTCATGACATGCACAAATTTGAAGTAAGTATCAAAAAACTAAATATATGGAAAATATGTGGGATGAAGGGATATCTTGTTGGCTTGTTGCATTTGTTTATTAGTATTTCGATCAAGATTCAGTTGGATAGAATATATCTAAACGTGAGACATTAAAGTTAAGAGCATTTCTTCTTGTACCTGATTTTTTTCCTTCCAGGTTATCGGAATCACGGTCTTAAATTAGACTTAATTTATTAATTTAGCAGAAGCCATTTAAATTGTTATAATCTCATTCATAACATATTGTATATCTTCAATTTGATGGATAAAATCCTGACGCAAATATATTTTTATCTCATACATACCATCGATCGTTTGTATTTTATAATTTATACGTATCTAGTATTTATTTAATGTTGTTCAACACTTTTGTGGAATTCTCAAACATTCTTGCGTGGTATTTGTTCCATGCTTGATTTAGAGATGAAGAATCAATACCTGAGTACAATAAATTTATATTAATTTGGCATAAAAATAAACTAAATTTACATGCGATATTTTATATATGTGAATTTCATGCAATACTCATCCTAGGCGAACCAAACACTCTTGTTATAAACCCATTATATTGATTGCTAATTGTTCGATCAATTATGATTTGAAGCATCACTACATAAAAGATAAAAACAGAAAAAAACAAAAAACAGAAAAAGAAAAATGTAAATGGTGCGAGTCAACGGTCAAAACTGACAGCTAATATCACAGCTGGTGCGTGTGGCAGAGCATCACGTTGAGGGTTGGGAAAACATAGAAATAAATTTAATGGAAAAGGAAGATTCAAGAGAATATTTAAATAAACTAAAATTAAAACAAGGAAAAAATAGGGAGAAACATCTGACAAAGTGGAAATGGGTATTCTTACATAAATGAAGAGAGGGGGCAGTGAAGTACTCTCGGCGTATCCAGTTTCTCCTTTAGGTCAGAAATTGCAAGGACCTTCGGAGTCACCACTCATCCATCTCACTTCCTAAAAGTCTGTCTCCTCCTCTTTAAACAATTCCAACCACTTCTTTTAATTTTAAGATAAAACATGTTGCCATTTAAATTAGAGAAAAATAATACTCCCTCCGTCCATGAAAGAAGTTCTTAGTTTGATCCGGTGCGAGTTTCAGAGCTTTTGACTTTAATAATGATATGTAGTGAGTGGAATATGGGTCCCACTTAAGTATTATATTAAATTGAGTTGTGTGTAGAGAGTGTGGTGGGTCCATTACCATAAATGGAAAGTTTAAAGTAAGAAGATGTTTTGTGGACGGACGAAAATGACAAATTAAGAACTTGTTTCACGGACGGAGGAGTATCTGAAGAATTAGTGAAAATTTATTGTTATATAAAATTTATTTTATTTTATTTTTATTATGAAGTACACAAGTATTTTTCGAACTTTGTGGTTAACATTTATTTTCACTATTTAAAAAATATAGTGCATAACCTCTGTTGAAAAATTGTAATTTTTTCTCTAGATAAATTTTAAAAACTGTAAAGCCTCCAATAATATATTTTTATACGTGCCAAGTAAGAATACAAAAACGATCTATTCCGCATTCTCCCTAAATATACGCACACGGTCAATAGTTACATGTTCAACTACCATTCTTTATTGTAATCAGTTTCATTGTGAAAGAATTGCCTTGAAGAGAATGTCACTGCCCAAAATTAAGAGATACATTAAGCCCACCGTAAATAATTCTGCAAATAAATCGAATTTTAAAAAGAAAATTAAAATGAAAACATTGATTCATAGGCTCTCAACACTACACACTAATCCGTCATAAACGGTTAGGAAATTAATGAGTTTGAGTTGATTTTTATTAAGTTTGAGTACTTATTAAATTGACTCAATAAAAATCTGAAATTTTAGACTTGAATTCGAGTTATCTGAAATATGTAAATCTATTATTTAATATTTATCCTTGATAATATATTAACCTACTTATTGATTCATTTTATCAGTTTTGTACATTTCATATTTAACATTTTTATTATCTCCTCTCTCTTGATGTATAAATTATGGAACAATGACTTTGATATTCTCCAATTGTATAATATCGTTATGAATTATTTTTTGTCCATTTATGAATTCAAATTTGATTTGTATATTGTTTTAGCTCGGCGAAAGCCTAATAAAAAGGTTTGTGAGCATGGTTGATTTTAATCTTCTCGAAAATATTCGAAAAATAATATTCATTACGTAATGAATCGTACATGTTAAGGTCGACCTGGGCTCAATTATTAACTAAATCAAAATTCATAGTCGTATGACATATTTTTATAGACTTAACAATCAGTTCAATACGTGTGAGGGGTTGCAATCGATAATTGAGAAATAAAATTAATGGAAAATCAAACACAAGGACTATATTAGCGAGTGGAGGCATTAAGAATTTGAGATGAATGACATATTTCTACAGTAGTACTACGATGAGATTAAAAATTAAAACTACGTCTTACAATGATACAACGAATTATAGAAAAGAGCAAATAATAGCAAGGAAAAAACTTCAGTCGAAGTTATTTAAACTTGTTAAGTAAACATTATATTGAGTTTAAGTAACATCAAATTTAGCATCCAGAGTAATATAATGTTTTATGAGTGCGTATCTAAACACAGTGAAGATAAAAGAACAGAAACACACTCAACACACGAAAATTGAAAATGGAAGAAATATTATTCCAAAGAAGAACTTAGAATTATAGAAAAAGAATACAACTAGGTTTTCTCGCACTAATACTAATATACTATGCGTCTGCATGTACCCAGAAAATATCAAAACACAGATTAAACCATATTTTCAGAAACTAATCTTCACAGTAAAAATCGCTATATAAGCATGCTTAGCAGTTTAAGAACAATAAATGATGAAAAACCTTTGCAGCGCTTAACGATGGAGAAAATCTCTCCCACCTTTTGGAAGCCATGGGTTTCAAAAACTGCGAATGGTTCAAGAGAGTTTGAGATTTGAAAATCTTTCGAAAGAAGTTTTAGAATTTTGGAAAAGCCTAAGTGCTTAGAGAGGAGTAGTGGGTAGTGAGATGAAAGTGAGGGTGAACAGTTAAGATCACGTACGACATATATATATAAGAAAATAAACAACGGCTGAGATGAAAGCGATAAGAAGTTTAAGGTTTGGATGAAAGTCTTCCTTTTTAGATTTTCCTGCTTCAACTTTTCTTTAGCCGTCTTTCCTTGCGTCAGATGCACGCGCTGGATCCTAGGGTAGTAGGATGGGGCGTGTAAATCTTTTTCACCACTGCAACTTTCCTTTTCCTTTTTTGGTAGAGATATTCCTCGATCACGGCTACCAAGACCTGTACTAATCATCACAATTATAGAAGATTTAGCAAATCCATGTCAGAAAATAGCTTTATAGACTATAGTTAGGGCGGTAATTAGGTCAGAAAAATGATACGAATTTCTGAATTCCCCCTTGACTAAGTCATCTTTATTGGAAAATTAATTTCCACGTGGCATGGCCTCATCTCATCAAATTCTGACACGTGTTCACAACATTCAGTCTGGCTTTTGTGCTTAACACCATCTGATTCTCACTTCCAACTGGTAGCATCTAGTATTATCTTTTGGTATCACCTTGTACCATCTGTTTCTTATGAATTGAGTTGTGATCTGGTTCTCATGTTGTTGACTGTCAATCTTGTTGACGATCTGGTTCTCACGATCTCAACAATGACCTGTTATAAGTCATTCTATTCTTCATGAACTACCACAGCTAGTGATTTGTATGTCTTCAATCTACTACACGATCTGGTTTCATCGATCTGATTCTTTCATCTAGGTTTAACAATCCTAGTTTTCCACAGAGCATCTTGAATCTTTTTTCTGGTAGTGCTTTTGTCAATATATCAGCACGTTGGACATCTGTGTGTATCTTCTCGATCTGGACATGCTTCATTTCTACATGATCTCTAATGAAGTGATGTCTCACATCAACAGGCTTGCATCTTATGTGTAGAACTGGATTTTGCGTTATAGCAATAGCACTCGAACTGTCACAGAATATATGTATCTCTTTTACATCAATCTCGTAGTCATTGAGCTTCTGCTTTAACCAGAGTATCTGCGCACAACATCTTCCAGCGGCCATATATTCTGTTTCAGTTGTTGATGTAGCAACTGATGTTTGTTTCTTTGAAAACCAAGAAATCAGCTTGTTTCCAAGAAACTGGCACGTTCCAGATGTTGACTTTCTGTCCAACTTGCATCTAGCATAATCTGAATCTGAATAACCTGTTAACTCAAAGTTGTCCTCACATGGATACCATAATCCAATATGTGTTGTTCCTTTAAGATATCTTAATATCTTTTTGGCTGCTTCCAAATGGGACTCCTTGGGGTTAGCCTGGTATCTAGCACATACTCCAACTGCAAAAGTAATGTCAGGTTGACTAGCAGTTAAGTATAGTAAAGAACCAATGATACCCCTATATTGAGTTATATTTGTTGGTTTCCCTTCTGGGTCTGGATCTATCTTCCCATTAGTCTGCATTGGAATTTTGACAGGTTTACTCTCTTTGACTCTAAATTTGGTGATCAGATCATTGATGTATTTCGCTTGATTAACGAATATACTATCTGGTAGCTGCTTCACCTGCAAACCTAGAAAGAAATTCATCTCGCCCATCATGGACATTTGATACTTATTTTTCATAAGTTTAGCAAATTTATCGCATACATAATTAGATTGAGATCCAAAAATGATATCATCAACGTATATCTGCACCAAAAGGATATGTTTTTTGACTTTGATTATGAATAATGTCTTGTCAACAAAACCTCTTCTGAATCCTGATTCCAGCAGAAATGTTGATAATGTCTCATACCACGCTTTGGGTGCTTGTTTCAATCCATAAACAACTTTGGCTAATCTATACACCTTCTGATCTGGATTGCCTTCTTCAAAACCAGGTGGTTGTTCTACATACACTTCTTCTTCAAGAATACCATTTAGGAATGCACTCTTGACATCCATCTGGTACACTTTGAATCTCTTGTATGCTGCATATGCTAGGAACAATCTGATTGCTTCCAATCTTGCAACCGGTGCGAATGTTTCATCAAAATCAATGCCTTCTTGTTAATTGTATCCTTTTGCAACTAATCTGGCTTTGTTTCTTACAACTTCATTATTCTCATTTCGTTTGTTCTTGAATACCCATTTAACACCTATAACGCCCTGGTGTCTTGGTCTGTCTACAAGATACCATACTTGATTTCTTTTAAACTCGTTGAGTTCTTCTTGCATGGCTATAACCCAATCTGCATCTTGTAGTGCTTCATATGCATCTGTTGGTTGAACACGATATAGATAGCAACTTAGAAGTGCACTCTCACCATGCATCCTTCTGGTTTTCACACGATCTGATGGGTTCCCAAAAATCTGATCTGGAGGATGGTGTTCTTGTATCCATCTCCTTCTACTGGACATCTCTTCTTCTGATATCGCAGGTTCTGACTCTTCTGTTGGTTCCTCAAATTCAGGGTGAGCTGTTGAAGTTGCTTGGAAAGGATTTTCATCTTCTGGTCCTTCGATATCAATCTCTTGATTGTTGTTCCAACTATTAATGTCTCTTGATTCATCAGGTTGACTTTGCGAAGGTTCAGAATTATTTGCTTCTACTGGTTCACCATCATCTGGGATCGATCTGGTTTGGTCCAGATCGATGTGAGTTGTTCCCCCTAGCTGTGTACTGGTCTCGGCAATAGGTTGAACATCAATCTCATCCCCTTCTGTTGAATTCCATATCAAGATATCTTCAAGCAATATCCCTTCTGATCTCCTACTATTGAACTGATTGTGAACCTGTTCGTCACCTGTTTCACTGTATACAAGAATAGCTTCATAAAATAAAATATGAGGTGTTACCTCCACAATATGAGTTTTCTTATTGTAAACCCTATAAGCCCTGCTAACATCAGAATATCCTAGAAATATTCCAGGGTCAGTTTTGCTATCAAAGGTTTTCAATTGAGATTTCCCATTATTATGAATGTAGCACATACAACCGAAGTACGAAAATATTGTATCATGAGCTTTATGTTGTTCCAGATCTCGTACGGTATTTTCCCATGTCTGAGAGTTATTGCCGATCTGTTCTGTGTGTAACAGGCCGTGTAGATGGCTTCTGCCCAAAACTTCTTAGGTAATCTGGTTGCATTCAGCATGGTACGAGCTGCTTCCTTTAACGATCTGTTTCGCCTCTCAACTACTCCATTCTGTTGAGGTGTTCTTGCTGCAGATGTTTGGTGAGTTATACCCATCTGGTTGCAATATCCCTCAATCTTTTGGTTTAGAAACTATGTCCCTCGATCTATTCTGATTATCACAACAGAGGTTTCCTTTTGTTTGGTGATCTTGTTGAGAAAGTTTGGCAGCTTCTCCAATGTTTATTTCTTCTTAAACAGAAAGATAACCCAAGTGAATCTTGAGTAATCATCAATGATAACGAAAGTGTACTTTCTTCCATTTATACTTAATAGCATAATTGGGTCAAATTAGTCTAAGTGTAGTAACTCCAAGACTCTAGAAGATGAGTGAGCTGCTTTGCTGGTAAAGGATGACTTGGTCTATTTTCCAGCTTGGCATGCTTCACAAGTATGATCTTTGTTATATACTTGTTCTGGTAAACCTTCGACTAGCTTATCTCTTGCAATCTTGTTAATTGACATGAAATTAAGATGGCTAAGACATTTGTGCCATAACCAGCTTGTCTCAGAGATTGTCTTGGTAACTAGACATGTCTCGATCTGGTTTGTCCATTGTACAATATACAATCTGTCCTGCAGTTTCCTGATAAGAAGAGTTTCATCTCATTCCTTATTTTTCACAAAACAGTTGTTAGCATAAAAAACAATCTAATTTCCATTTGCACAAAATTGGCTAACAGAAAACAGATTATGACTAAGACCCTCAACATAAGATACATTTGTAATGGTGGTCTTGTCAATCTTGATATTACCATATCCTTTGGTATAACCTTTTGAGTTACAACCAAAGGTTACCTATGGTCCTTCTCTTTCTACATAATCTGATAGAGAGTTCTTGTCACGTGTCATATGCTTCGAACATCCACTATCAATGATCCTGTAATACCCTCAAATTTTAATTAGTACTTAAATTCTAATTAGAGATTTAATAAGGCTATGCATCCTTAAGAAATAAAAATAAGAAAATTTAAAACTAAGATATATAGTTGTAAATTGGTGAAAATAAGTAACCTAAGTGTTACTTAAGAATGATTAGAGAAAATATTAGCATATTATGGAATAATCATAATATAATATTATAAAATAAAATAAAATAGGAAGAAAAAGAATATTCTAGAGAATGGTAGAGAAAGTGATAAATATCACTTAATTAATTAATTTAAAATAAAATTAATTATCATCTATATAAAGATGTAATAAGTTACTATTCATGATAAACATCAAACAAATTTTCCTCCCTCTTCTCTCTTCAAATTTTCGAAACTTACTCCCTCCACCAACACCAAAAAATTTTCTTCCCCTAAGCACAATAGTGTGATTTCAAGTCATATCAAATATAAAGATTAGTGAATTGAAGGTAAATAGCTATACTCTATCATGTTTATGTATCTTATTTTGATAAAAGTATGATTTTGAAGCATGATGATGGAGAGTTTAAATTTGAAGTATTAGTGAAGTTATAGTTATTTCATGATTAAAGCATGCTTAAAGTGGAAGAATATGTAGAAATATGATGAATTAGATAAGGATATGGCCTTAGGGTTGAGTTTAAATTTATGTTAATACTATGTGATGCTATGCTTAAATTAAGATTTTATTAATGTAATTGATCATGTTTAAACATAAGATTAGAAGGAAATTTGAGGAAAAATCAAGATATGAAAATTATGTGATTTTCAAAAATAGTAAGAAATGAAGAGCTATGGGATTTTGATTTTATTTGTTTAAATTGATATCATATTTGAGTTTATTGGCATGAATAATGTCTAGAATAATTTATTTAGAATTTTTCAATCATTAGAAATGAACTTTCAAAATTTAGTTAGTTTATGGACTTTCTAAGGTTATATATATGTTGATGTTATTTAGATGGAGTGATGATGCATTAGAGTTTATTAAGCAATATTAAGCATGGTTAAATTAAGAGATTAAAGATAGAATCATTCTTACATTAAGATCTTTAATTTTCAAAAAGAAGGGCATGATTAAAACTTATATATAGAGATTTTATTTGTTTGATTTAATGTGATATTTGAGATAAGGAATGAATATAGTGGCTAATGTGAATTTATTGAATTTTATTAGCCAAGTATGTAAAAGTTAGAATTTGTTAGTTCAGTATGTAAAGAAGTGACGTAATAACATAGATAAGATAAGTAATTAGTATAGCACAAAGATAGAAGGATGCAATAGCCGAATAACTTATAGTTATAATAGTTGGCAATCAAGTAAATTACAAGAAGAAGAATGAGATTGTGAATTAATGATTCTATAGAAAAAAGTATGATTTCTTATTTCTAAATGTTTTACTAATATAAGGTTCAACTGAGAAAGGAAAAGAAGAAAAGAAAGAAAGAGACGAAGCCTTTCATTAAATAGACTAAACCGTCCAGGTGGGCTTTCTAACTAAAGAATGCACGTGTTAAAGAATTATTTATGTTTTGATATGTTCATTATGTTTAAAGAAGTTTGACTTGCCTGTTTTGAGCATGTTGCATGTACCTATCTACAACAGAATTACGATATCGGCCCTATGCCGGACGAGCTGCCGGTAAGGGTTTGTGTACACATTAGACCGTGAGCCGGTGAGCGGACTGGCCGGTCAGAGTGTTTGAGGGGGAGGCCTACCTCTCAACACAAGAAAGTAGATATGGTATTACAGATTTGAGATAAATGTCTGCAGACACATGACATGCATATTCAGTTTTTATTGTTTTCAGAAAGAAAAGATATATGTTTTAAGAAGCGTATGCAGGTTATTTTTTTAAAAAAAAACCCTGTCTATGCTAAAGTTGGCAAGTCAATCATATAGCTCCAAGAGCAAGTTTTAAATGTTTTGGCATGTGTCCACTGAGTGCTTTAAGTACTCACGCCCTGCATGTGTTTCTAAACGTGCAAGTTGAGCTAGGAGATGGCAAATAGAGCTGAACACTGTAGTTTATTCTTGACATGTAAATTACTGAGTGGGTTATGGTTATTTTGTTAAACTTTTTTGAAACATACCTTGTAAGCCCTGAGTTATATGTCTTCATACATATAACTCATCCACTCTTCCTGTTGCAGAACTCAGGTCTCTTATGTTGTTAATCTGAATGTTGATACCATTATGTATGGTTAGCCTATGAAATCCACGCTGGTATGTTCCTTTGTGAATCATCGTATTCAACCCTTTTTCCTTATTGTTTGAGCTTTACCGTTGGTAAATTGAAACATGAGTTCACAAATTGTTTGAGTTTAATTCGCTGGAAACAGGGCAGCGTCTTAGAACCCCCTTTTTGATCGTCTCATCTATCCGAATTCATGAAAAATGGGTACCATTTTAAAGATATTTTCGAATCCTTTCTAACGGTTCTTTCGGATCTTAGTTCGGAGTCCGGATGAGTAAGTTATGAACCTTTGAAGTTAAAGTGTCAAATCTGCCCTGAAATTCCTGCGAAGATTTTGATTCGGTTTATCCCTGAGATCCATTCTTCATTTCCAAGATTTTCTTAAGTTACCCGAGTCATAGCCTAATTACTTAACTAAGATAGGGTTAAGAAATTGGGCTGTGACAGATCCAGATAGTTCCTTTTGCTACTTGTCCTCTTGTTGCAGTTCTTCAATCCTGCAATTATATAGGCTTAGCTACCCTTTCAACGAGTGGGTGCTTGGTTAGTATCAAATATTCCTTTAGGAACCCAGATTAACTTAGTGTTAGGAATACATATGTAACAGGTAATCTGTCTTCCTGTATCATATGTTCTTGATATAGCTCTGTAAACAGATGGATGGTTTCTCTCAACATTATCCCAGTTGATCTTCTTCTTCTTGGTTGATGATGTTTTGGTAGATACCTTCTGCTTCTGGTCTCTATTTGTCTTGACATAGTGAGGAGGTTGACCCTTCATCTGATAATACCTCTTATCTCTTGCTTCTTTCATCAGCATCTTCTGGGGTTGATTCTTCTTGTTCTTTAGATCTTTGACTTGATCTGGTATGTTCTTCCTTTTAGACACGAACTTGGTTTCACTAGCTTTTCCAGTATATCCATGTCCAGATGTTCCCCTTCTTTGCATGTCAATGATCATACCAGCTCGTTCTTGTCTTTTATTGATCTTGCTCATGTTCTCCATGGTCTTTTTCAGTTTCTCTTCAACAACTTCTTTTTTGTTGATCATGTCTTTTACTTTGAAAGTGAGTGAGTAAATCTCCGCATCCTTGGTCTTGATCTATTCTCCCAGATCATTTACTTGAGCAGAGAACTTGGTGTTTGCTTCACTCAAAAACTTTATCGTCTCATTTAGCTTGTCATTCTCTCCTTAATGACTTAAGAAAACAATTTATTTATACTTGTGTCACTTTTGAACATCTCATTGATTTCTTCCCATGAGACTTTTGGTTCATCTTCATTTCCTGAATCATAGACGGGTTTATTTGAAGACATAGATACATGAGAGTTTACCTCGATATGGTCGAGTCCATTGTCTATTCCCATGTAGCATTCATCCCAATCTTATTCAGTGTCTTGCGCATAGAATGCCTCATCGTTTTCTGATGAACTATCAGATAGATTACTTGAGCTGCTGGAGTCTTCTTCAGCCAGCATAGCTTTGTGTTGAGCTTTAAGCTTTCGATCTCTTTTAGCTCTTAGTTCTTCTCTCTGACTTTTGGATAAGTCAGGACAGTCTGTTTTGAAGTGACTTGTTCTGCCACAACCAAAACAAGTATAGTCAGTAGAGTTAGATGTTTTATCATTACTCTTTGATTCACTTTTGCTATCAGATCGATCTGGTTCTCTATTCTTCTGATATCTACTCTTGTTGTCTTTGTAGAATCTGCGATATTTCCTCGATCTGACTTCCGTTTTATCCACTCTCTTGACAATCATAGCAAACTCCTTGAGCAACTTGTCATAGCCTCCTTCTTCTGTTGCAGCAGGAGCTAGTGGCTCATCTGCTATGCACTTCACTTTGAAGGCTACTTCTTTCTCTTTCTTGGAACTGCTCTCGTTCTTCTTGCTTGAAGTATGATCTGGTCCATCTATTCTTCTGATGTCATATTCATGTACAACTAGATGATCAAATAGTGCTTCAACCGATAGATCGTTGAAATCAGCACGTAGTGGTTGCATGGCGGAGTATATCTCCCAGCTTGGTGGTAATGCTCTGAGTATTTTGAGGTTCTTTTCTCTCTGAGTGTACTTATTCTTGTTAAAAGTATAGACTTCAAGTAACACTTCGATAAATCTGTTCTTCATTTGCTCGATGGTTTCTCCAGGCTTCATCTTGAATTCATCGAACTTGTTGCATGCTAGGAACAACTTATTCTCGGTAATAGCCTCTGAGCCTAAGTTGAGTTCTCGCAATGCTTCTCACATCTCTTTGGCTGTATCCAGATTTTGGTTCTTGGCCAGATGGACTCCTTTAACAGTGCTAGAGATAATCCCTTTAGCAAAGTCATCCAGATTTGCTTCACGTCGTTCTTCTTATCTATACGTTCTGGGATCTTTGAGCACATTCTCTTTAATTGCACCTATTTCTGTGATGCGAGTCTTCTCTTTGTACATGGCTAGTGGCCCTTCCTCTATCACTTTCCACATCAGACAGTGATGAACTTTTAGACACATCTTGATTCTAAATTTCCATTCTCTGTATCCTTGGATGGAGAATTCTTCACACGCCCTAATGATAGAAGATTACATAATAACAGATTGTATGCACGTGAATGAAAAAGGTTTTCCTAGATCTATTCAAGTTGACCACGCAGGTGTCAACTTTGTGAAACAGAAACAATGGTCTTATGAACCACTACTCTAATACCACTTGTTGGTCCCAAAAGAGTAAGGTTTGGTGTATTGGGGGGGGGGGGGGGGAGGAAAACACGAAATATGAACTTTTCAGTTTACTTGACTAATTTCTTAGAGAGGTTAAGCTTTCTGGAAGGGAGATTGCTTAAAAATGACTGACCAGATCGATATACAGTCTGTCCAGATTAACTCTCTTGTGAAAACACTTAGCAGATAGTAAGAGTAATCTTGTTATGCAACAGGGCGTTGTGTGCGGAAAATGGTTGACTTAGTCAGTGCTCTTTATTAGAAAACCTTTGCAAAACTTAACCAAATAATTTAGCAGATTGATTAAGAATGCAGATTGTATGGACGTGCTGGTTAGTGAATAAACAATTGATATTGAATATGTATAATATAAATAACACAGTTGTTTTACGTGGTTCGGGAAACTCCTTACATCCACGGTCCAATTCAAACTGGATTAGATATCCACTACTAGGATACTCTCTTCTTTATACTCACTGAGAACGAGCCACAAGTTTCAAACACAATTTTGTCGAAACTTATGCACGAATAAAGGTCGTGTCCCTTTACAACTTACAGTATACAACTGCAATTAGATATCTTCACGTTAATCCACTAGAAAACTACTAGCTAGCAAAGCTATCTTCCTTCTCCTTCTCGATAAGAAAAACTTGTATCGAGTGGTGTGATTTCGATCACGAATGGCTTAGAACACGATCTGGTGTGTAGAAATCTTCTCAAATAAAACTTTGATAAATGAGTTGATTTTTTAGCAGAGTAACAGCTTGATAATAATCTTGAAGTATTTGTACTCTTCCAGTCTTGGTTCCAAGCTTTTATAGGTGTAGAATTTGAAAGTCTAACCATTGTTCTTGATTGGCTTGAAGTAAATGTTAATTGCCAATCAGGAGATATGAATCCCTAAAAAATCTCTTCTTGCCTTGTGTAGAATGACCAAATCTTCAAGATGTGGAAAGCAGATCGTTGATATATGTTTCTTTCCTTTTTCTTCGCTTTGATTGATTCTACTTCCAAATTTGATCTCCAATAGATAATATTTCCATCTTCGTGAGATCAGCTGATGTGGCAAGTTGACTTGGATTCATTTAAGTACATCTGGACATAGGATGTCAAATGATTGGGTTGATGTGATCCAAGCTGGCTCACTTTATAAGAACGATCTGGTCAAAACAGACTGGTGTCGATCTGGTTAAATATCAATTTGTTCCCACAATGCTTCAGAGCATAGTTGCAATCTATGTGAACAATTTCAAGGCAACCAGATCGAGTGGCCATCGATCAGATCATCTGCTTTCTTGTAGGTGATTGCTGATATGGTTCTTCGAACATAACGTGCACTATCCAAATGACTTCTGTAGGATATAATCTCTTACATTTTAAGTCATCCACTAACTTGTTCTAAGGTTGTGTTTTCTATCAGATTCACTTTATATCACAATGATCTGGTACAATTAGAACAGATCGAGACCTAGCAAACAGAATAAAAACTAAGTGTGTTTCGAGAGAACAACATCAAAACTAAACTTTGTGGGGTTCCCAACAGTCCGGTTTCCTCGGCTTCGTTTGGCTTAGCATCTTCGGTAATTACGACATCATTTCAGCTTACATTAACTCCTTTTCGTCATCCTACATCTAAAATAAGAACAAACAAAGCACGACATAAACACGAACTGAATGACACCAAATTGACTCCAAGTAAAAGTTATACACGATAAAAAATGAACCAAAAATACGCACATAAATGAGCTAAACAGGTTGCACCATCCAAGGGAGAACCAAAGAAAGACAAGAAGGAGAAGAAAGACAAGAAAGAAAAATGCAAACCTGCCAAGAGGGCATGCTCATCGGAAACAGAGACTTCTGCACCACCACTGCAGCCGAAGAAGAGGAAATTAAGGAAGCAATGATCTGTGTCACCAAACATTTCACCAGATCGAGAGATTCTGGATGATGTTCAGCCAAAATTATCATATGACCTAAGGCAGGAGAAGGACTTCTCTCCAGCCAGAAGATCTTCACCCTCACCATCACTAGATCGATTGGAGATGATTGATGAGGAAAAAGAAGAAGAGATCGATGAGATCACTGCCAAGAGGAGACAGGTAGAGGAGGTGATACAATTGATTGAGAATGAAGTAAACCACTCAGTGCTACAAGATTTCCCTAGAATCAAGCTAACTCCCGAGAATTATGTAGCAGATCGACGTGTCAAGACATATCTGCTGATCAATGATAATGAATGCTATATACTAGACTCTCAGCTCACCATCAAATCAATAGAGGAGTTGAAGATAGAGGAGGCAACTCTTTAAAACATCTATGATGTGTCAACGATAGTGGATCAGGGAGACATATCATGAGATGATATTGGGAATTGCCAAGCATGAAGCAAGAAAGTTGAAAGTTGATTTGAGATCATTCTACAAGGAAAAGATGGAATTTTTCGACACTGTACCTGAATCAGATGATGAAGAAGATGAGAATCTGGGAGAGTTATCTGCTCAACTAGATCAAATTTATGAAACAATGGAGATACACAAAGAGGCAGCACCAAACCAGCCAAGTACATTAGAGACAACACCACAACAACAACCATCTATTTCACAATCAGCACAACCAAATCAGCCAACGGTATCTCAACCAGAGAAGGCAACAGGGAGAGATAAGGAGATGGAGAAAGGATCAAGAAAGGAGAAAGAGAAGCAAAATGAAGAAGAGAATGTGGATGAAACTGTCACTGAGAAAGCTGAGGAAGAACCTATTGGACAGGTTGTAGGAGGAGAGAGAAAAATGACCTGTACACACCAGGTGCAACTGCAAGTATGAAAGAACATGTTGGTTTCTGTGATCTGGAAGAGATACCGTGAGATGAATCCAAGCCATATGTTGGTCTCGAAAGAGCAAGGTTTGGTGTATGGGGGGGGGGGGGGTGGGGGGAATACACCAAATACAAACTTTTCAGTTTGCTTGACTAATTAACATAGAGAGATTAAGCTTTCTCGAGAAGGAGATTGCTCTGGTTGACAGACAAGATCGACTAGTGATCTGTCGAGGCAAATTCTCTCTTGTGAGTTACACTAAGCAGATAGCAAGAGTTATCTTGTTTTCAGCAAAGTGTAGTGTGCGGAATAAGGTGGACTTAGTCAGTTGCTCTTATTAGAAAACCTTTGTAAACACTTAGCCAAATAGATTAAGAGATAGATTAAATCAATGCAAGTGCAGTGTTAGCAGATAAACAACTGGAAATATAGAATGCGTAAAGTAAATATATAATGTGCACGAATAAAGGTCGTGTCCCTTTATAACTTGCAGATAAATCTGCTACAAGGTACCTTCACGTTAATCCACTATAAAAGTACTAGCTAGAGAAGATATCTTCCTTCTTCTTATCAATAAAACAGACTTGAATCGAGTTGGGTGTGATTTCGATCACGAAAGACTTAGAACGAATTCTAGAATGTGAAATCTCCTCATTGAATGCTTCAATGGTTGAGTAGATTTCTTTGCAGAGTATCAGCTTGAAAGTTTGCGCGTAGAATCGTTATTGCATCAGTACTCTTCCAGATGTTGTTCCAAGCTTTTATAGGTGTAGAATTTAAAATTCCAACCGTTGAGCTTGATTGGCGTGTAAGAAATGTTGATTGTCAATCAATGATGTGAATCCCTGATTCGATCCTCTTGCCTTGCAGGAATGTTTGACTAAATCTCTTGATTATGGAAAGCAGATAGATTGATTGATCTCTTTCCTTTCTACGCGCTCTAATTGATTCATCTACATTCTCAGTCTCTTGATTGATTGTCTTTCCTTCTTCGTGAGATCTGATGACGTGGCATAAGAGGTGAGACTCTCTCTAAGTACATAAGGTAACAGATCGTATACCAGATGACTTAAGCAAATATATCAGATGACTGTGGGAAAATAACAGATGATTTATTGCATATCTAAAGTTTCACCAAGTCTACATATAGATGATATGATAATAGACAGGTTCACTCTTCTATGTTGGTTTCATCAACCAGGTCAGGTCCTCTGCCAGTGAGGTGATCTGGTCCAAAAACTTTCTCAAAAACACTGTAATTATCTGGGTGTAAACACTTATATTTATTTTTCCATTTTGCTTGCTAGACTAAGCCATCTACGAAATCATGAATTAAAAGTGAACATGATAGGGAGCAAACCTGATTTTATTTTTTCTAGCGTTGATATATTGTAAAGAAAAGACTAAGTTATAAAGTCTTATCTATAGATAACCAACCTCTTAGAATTGGTTAACTGATGACTAAAACAGTAAAGGACCTAATATGTTAAGTGTTTTGTCCTATAGGAAGTCATCTGATCTAGTAAGTATTCTGATACTTGCAAGCAATCCAGTGAACCTGATGCAAGCAGACAACTTGATAAGGTCACTCAACCTGGACCAAACCTGTTTCACACCCAATTGTTTCTGTCAAATTAAGGAGCAAATCTGGACCAGATCATCTCGCTGGAAGTGAACCTAATCTAACGAGCGAAGAAAGTGAACATGTCCCTTACAGATCGCTAAGATGGAGATTATGTGATTTTCAGGTATACACTGAGTCACCCGAAGTTTGCATAGTCATCTGATATTCTCAAAAGTCATCTTGGTATAAAATGCGTCACCCGATGGACTTAGAGAGAATCTCATCCTTATTCCACATAACTAGGATCTTCAAAAAGGGAAAGATAATCAATCAAAGATCAAATATGGAAAGAGATCAATTAGTGTATGTATTACCAAATCAAGGAGATCTCAATAATCTTTCTCTATAAGGTAAGAGGATCAATTAGGGATTCAAATCTGCGATTAACAATTAATCATTTAATGCTCGCCAATCAACCCAACGGTCAGAATTTTTAATTCTGAGCCTATAAAAGTTGCGAACAAAATATGGAGATATATACACGAACATACGCACAATTATACACGAGAGTTATCATTGAAGTTCTAAGTGCTAAAACTTTGCTCAGAAATCTACGCAACATCGAAGTATTCGACGACGAAGATTTCTCATTCCAGAATTGTTCAAATTTGTTCTTGAACTTCGCCAAACCCACCCTCGATTTAATTCTATCTTATCGAGAAGGAGAGTTGATATATTTGCTACCTTAGTAGCTTTCTAAGTGGATTAACGTGGAGGTATTGTAGAAGATTTATCTGCAAGTTGTAAGGGACACTACCCTAATTCGTGCACAAGTTTCCGTCTATTTTTGACTAGAATTTATGGCTCATTCTCAAAGAGTTTAAAGAAGAGAGATTATCCTAGTAGTGGATATCCAATTTAGTTTAATTGGACCGTGGACGTAGGGGGTTTCCCGAACCACGTAAAACCAATTGTGTTCTTTATTTTACGTATTTTATCTTTCAGTTGTTTATTCACTAACCCTTCACTCGCACGCAAACTTGCATCGATTTAATCAACTCAATATATTCGATTAAGTATTTGCAAAGGTTTTTTTTATAAGATCTACCAACTAAATCCACCATCTTTCGCACACTACTCAACTTTTGATAACAAGATCACTCTTGCTTTCTATTCTGCGTTAAGTCACTAGAGAGAATTTCCTTGGACAGATCGAGTGAACCTAATCTGTCAACCCAAGCAAGGACGCATTAATGGCTAAGACTACAAAAGGACTAATGACTAGTTCCTCCTCCAAAAACTAATACTCAAATGCTAGGCATAAAAATACTCTGTGTCATCCTCCAAAGTTCTTACGGGAAATTCATGAAGTTTTTGCAGAAAATTATACTCGTCATTAATGAACGAAACGCTCGAAAACTCAATAATTTCACAATATGTTCAACATTAGAGATTTATACACACTTTGGAAATCTTGTTCTTATATTACATATTCCAAATCGTTAAGCTTAGAACAACTTAGAACTCATAGTATTTTCAGATACTCTCTGTAAACCTAGTAGTTTTAGCTCTTTCTCCATAGCTTAGTTTCAAGCTTTGATAAGGAAGAAATCTAACTCCAAATTTCAATTTTAAGTTGTAAAGCTCAAGATCCAATGAATCGTGCACGAGATCTTGTTTAGTTCTTGACTTGACTCGTGACTGGTACTGATCCATTCTAAAAAAGAGAGAATCCAAGTTTAGTGGACCATCAATTGTTTGATTGATCGTGGACATAGGGGGTTTCCCAAACCACATAAAATTTTGTGTTTTCTTTACTATCTTCTTTCAGCTTATTTACCCTCTGATTATCATCTCATGCTTAATTGTCATAATCCTCATTAAACTGATCTTAAAGAACACTGCAACTAATCAAGGTTTTCATACTAAGAGCAATACATATTAAGCACCACATTCTTCACAAACTGTAACTCACATATTATATGTTTAAGATAAAAGTTTAGTCACAGTTTATTATGTGCCTATCTGCTGATTGATAATATCTTGTGTTCACAAAATAGATTAACTGTCGTTCTGTAACTCTTGATCTATAAAGGACTTCTACACTTAACACCTTAATCTTCAAGAAACGTGATTGATTGTCATTGGTGTATACCCCCATACACCAATACTTCCTCTCTTGGGATCAATATGTTGTGATTAATTTCAATCGATTATTTATTGCAAAAAAGATCATTTTCTGTGTGGTGGATTGATGATCGCAAAAGATTACACAATCGGCTCCTTGTAGAATAAAGTTCATATCCTGGACAGACTTGGACAGTTTAGCCATGAAAGGTTGCAGTATGATTCAGATGTGTTGCACTGAGCCTAGTTGATAGTGTTGGGAACCCCACAAATTATTTTAAGTTTTGATGATGTTCTCTCGAAAACACACTTAGGATTATTCATGTTCTGTATTACTTGTATCTGGTCTATATGTGACATGTACCCCAATATTCAGAACGAGCAGAAAGTTGAAGAAAATCAACTCACACAGAAAGTTGAACCAGAGAGTCTCAACCAGAAAGTTAAAGAAATCAACTCAGACAGAAAGTTGATCCAAAGAGTCTCAACCAGAAAGTTGAAGAAAATCAACTCAGACAGAAAGTTGAAACAGAAACTCTCAACCAGAAAGTTCAACCAGATCAACACTCAAATGCTGAAATCAGATGAAGTATCAATGAATCCCAAAAGTCTAAATCAAGCCTTTCGTACCACAAAAGGAAGAGAATCAATCAAGACAAGAAAAAGGAAAGCAGTATCTGTCAAATGATCTGCTTACCATACTTGAAAAATTTTGTCAACTCCAATAGAAGGCAAGAGGAGATAATTTGGGGATTCACTATCCTTGATTGATGAAATCGTATTTACTTCAAATCAATCAAGCACAACGGTTAGAATTTCAAAATTCTACACTTATAAAAGATCGGAACAAAGATTGGCAGAATACGACATGAATAAAAATCATCTATCATCTGAAGCTACTCTGCCCAGAAATCATCTCAAACATCAAATCTTTCACTGAGAGAAGATTTCAACCAGATCGTGTTCCAAGCCGTTCGTGATCATAATCACACCTCGATTCAAGTCTGTCTTATCGAGAGAAAAAGAAGGAGATCTTTGCTAGCTAGTAGTTCTCTAGTGGATTAACGTGAAGAAGATCCTGTTTACAGTAGTTTTCTGTAAGTTGTAAAGGGACACGACCCTTATTCGTGCATAAGTTTCAACCAGGTTGTGATTGTAACTTGTGGCTCGTTCTCAGCGAGTATAAATAAGAAGAGTATCCTAGTAGTGGATATCTAATCCAGTTTGGATTAGACCGTGGACGTAGGGGGTTTCCCGAACCACGTAAAATAACTGCGTTATTTACTTTCTGCATTTATATTCTAGTTGTTTTATTCACTATCTATCATACTCATTCAAACTGCACTCTTAATCAATCCCTAAATATTCGGTAAAGTTTTCAAAGGTTTTCTAAACAAAGAGCACCGACTAAGTCCACCATTATTCCGCACACAATACACTGTTGGAGAATAAGATTACTCTTACTCTCCGCTTTGTGTTACTCACTTGAGAGATTCTGCTTGGTTAGAACAAGATCGATTGGATTGTCAATCTGGTCTGACACTTTGAGCAATCTGTAATACAGAAAGCTTAAATCTCTCCTTCTCTAATTAGTCAAGTAAACTGAAAAGTTTGTATTTGGTGTATTCCCCCCCCCCCCATACACCAAACCTTGCTCTTTCGGGACCAACAAGTGGTATCAGAGCAGTGGTTCATAAGACCATTGTTTTGTTTCACAAGGTTAATACCTACGTGGTCAACTTGAATAGATCTAGAAAATCTTTTTCATCATCTGCATCCTATCTGTCATTATGGAGTCATCTGTTATCAGGGCATACGAAGAATTCTCCATTCAAGGTTATAGAGAGTGGAGTTTCAGAATCAAGATGTGGAAGGTAATTGAAGAAGGGCCATTAGCCATTACAGAAGAAACAACTCGTATCACTGAAACAGGAGTGGTCAAAGAAGCTGTACTAAAAGATCCCAGAAAGTACACTTCTGAAGAAAGAAGAGAAGCAAATCTTGATGATTTTGCCAAAGGAGTTATTTCCAGTACTGTAAAAGGAGTCCATCTGGCTAAGATCCAAGATCTTGATACATCCAAAGAAATGTGGGAAGCCTTGAGAGATCTCAGTCTAGGTTCAGAAACAATGATTAAGAACAAGCTATCTCTAGCATGTAACAAGTTTGATGAATTCAAGATGAAACCTGGAGAAACCATCGAGCAGATGAAGAACAGGTTCATCGAAGTATTGCTTGAAGTTTCTGCCTTCAATAAGAACAAATACACACAGAGAGAGAAGAACCTCAAGATTCTTAGAGCACTGCCACCAAGCTGGGAGATTTATTCAGCAATGCAACCTCTACGTGCTGATTTTAACGATCTGTCCGTGGAAGCTCTATTTGATCATCTGGCTGTTCATGAATGTGACATCATAAGAATTCATGGACCAGATCATTTCTCCAACAAGAAGAACGAGAACAACTCAAAGAAGGAGAAAGAGACTGCCTTTAAAGCGAAGTGCAAAACAGAAGAGTCAGAACCATCTGCCGCACCAGAAGAAGGAGGATATGACAAACTACTCAAGGAATTCTCAATGATTGCCAAGATAATGGACAAGATGGAAATCAGATCGAGAAAATATCGAAGGTTCTACAAAGACAACAAAAGTAGATACCAGAAGAACAAAGAAGCAGAACGATCTGATGACAAAACAGAAAGTAGAGGTAATGGTAAGATCACTAATCCTAAAGACTATACTTGTTATGGCTGTGGGAGAACAGGTCACTTCAAAACAGATTGCCCTGACTTATCTAAAAGCCAAAGAGAAGAACTACAAGCTAAGAGATATCGAAAACTCAGAGCTCAACGTAAAGCTATGATAGCAGAAGAAGACTCTAGCAGCTCCAGTCATCTAACAGATAGTTCATCAGAAGATGATGATGAATTTTACGCAGGAGAAACAGATGAAGATTGGGATGAGTGCTATATGGGTCTAGACAATGGACTCGACCAGAATGAGGTAAACTCATATGCATCTCTATCTTCAAATAAATCTTCCTATGATTCAGGAAATGAAGATGAACCAGAAGTAACATGGGATGAAATTAATGAGATGTTCAAAAGCTACACCAGCATCAAGAAGCTATTCTCTGAAGTCATAAAGGAAAATGACAAGCTGAATGACACTGTAAAATTCCTAAGTGAAGCAAACACCAAGTTCTCTACACAAATAAATGGTCTTGGAGAGCAGATCAAGACAAAAGATGCAGAGATATATTCACTCAACTCCAAGGTGAAAGATGTAATTCACAGTAAGGATGTAGTGGAAGAAATATTAAAGAAAAACATGGAGAACATGAGCAAAATCAACAAGAGTCAAGAGCGAGCTGAAATGATTATAGATATGCAACAGAAAGGGAGAGCTAGTTTAGGTTACAATGGAAGTACCAGCAAGACTCAGTTTGTCCCTGAAAGGAAGAATATACCAGATCAAATAAAAGATCTCAAGAACAAGAGAGATCAACCCCAGAAATTGATGATGAAGCAGACAGAAAACAATAGACATCATCAGAAAGAAGGTCAATCTGCTCAATATAAGAAAACAGATAAAAACAGGGAGCATAAGACACCTCTTAAGATATCCTCAAACAACAAGAAGAAGATAGATTGGGACAACATTGAGAGAAACCATCCCTATATCTACAAAGCCATATCTAGAACAGATGATACTGGAAGAAAGATTACGTGCTATATATGTGTTCCTGATACTAGATTCATCTGGTTCCCCAAGGGAATATTTGCTACTAACCAAGCACCCACTTGTTGAAAGGGTAGCTAAAGTTTATTAATTGCAGGATCGAAGAACTGCAAGAAGAAGCAAAGTAGCAGAGGGAACAATCTGGATAATTGATAGTGGATGTTCAAAACACATGACGTGTGATAAGAATGCTCTATCAAATTATGTGGAGCGAGAAGGACCACAGGTAACCTTTGGATGTAATTCAAAAGGCCACACCAGAGGTTATGGTAATATAACCATTGGCAAGACCACCATCTCAAATGTTTCGTATGTCGAGGGTCTTAGTCATAACTTATTCTCAGTAAGCCAATTCTGTGCAAATGGAAATCAGATTGTTTTATATGCTAACAATTTTTTTGTGAAAAGCAAGGAAGGAGATGAGATTCTTCTTACCGGAAAATTGCAGGACATATTATATATTGTGCAATGGAACAATCAGATTGAGACATGTCTGGTCACTAAGACATTATCAGAAACTAGTTGGCTATGGCATAAACGACTAAGTCATCTCAATTTCAAGTCAATCAATAAGATTGCACGAGAGAAACTAGTCGAAGGATTACCAGATCTAGTATATGACAAGAACCACATCTGCGATGCATGTCAAGCTGGAAAACAAACCAGATCATCATTTTCTAGCAAAGTTGTTCAGTCTTCTACCAGAACCTTGGAGTTACTACATTTAGACTTATTTGGTCCAGTCAAGCCATTAAGTATAAATGGTAGAAAATACACTCTGGTCATCATTGATGATTATTCAAGATTCACATGGGTAATCTTCTTGTATAAGAAGAAAGAGACATTGGAAAAGCTGCCAAACTTCCTCAACAAAATCACCAAGAAAAAGGAAGTTTCTGTTACAACCATCAGAACAGATCGTGGAACAGAATTCTTAAACCAGAAGATTGAGGACTACTGCAACCATATGGGAATCACACATCAGACATCTGCAGCTAGAACACCTCAACAGAATGGAGTAGTTGAAAGAAGGAACAGATCATTAAAAGAAGCAGCTCGCACCATGCTTAATGCAACCAGATTACCAAAGAAATTCTGGGCAGAAGCCATCTATATGGCCTGCTATACACAGAACAGATCCGTGGTCACCATCAGACATGAAAAGACACCATACGAAGTTTGGAACAACAGAAAGCCCAGGATACATTACTTCCGTACTTTTGGCTGTTTGTGTTACATTCATAATAATTGGAAATCTCAGTTGAAAACCTTTGATAGTAAAGCTGACCCTGGAATATTCTTAGGATATTCTGATGTTAGCAAAGCTTATAGGGTTTACAACAAGAAGACTCATATTGTGGAGGTAACACCTCATATTGTTTTTGATGAATCTTTTATTGATGACAGAGAGTTAATTGATGATCCTACACAAGGGCAGAACAAAGATAAGAGAACAGAAGGAATTCTGCTCGAAGATATTCTAATCTGGAATACAACAGAAGACAATGATATTTATGTTCCATCTATTGCTGAAGCAATAAGCTCACAGCAAGGGGGAACAAAACATATCATACTGGACCCTGACAGATCAATAACTCCACCAGAAGATAATCATCCAGAAGAAGGAGTCAATATTGAGCAAGATCAAGATCAGCCAGAAGAATCAACAGACACAAATGGTTGGAATAATAATCAAGAAATCGAAGAACCAGAAGTTGAAAATCCTTTTCAACCATCTCATCCAGAATTCGAGGACCCAACAAATGAACCAGAACCTGAGATATCAGAAGAAGAGTTGTCCAGCAGAAGGAGATGGATACAAGACAATCATCCTCCTGAAAAAATTGTTGGGAACCCAGTAGATCGAGTAAGAACTAGAAGAATGCATGGAGAAAGTGCCCTTCTTAGTTGCTACTTATCACGTACTGAACCCTCTGATACTTATGAAGCACTCAAAGATACAGACTGGGTCATTGCTATGCAAGAAGAACTCAATGAGTTTAAGAGAAACCAAGTCTGGTATATGGTAGACAGACCAGAACATTAGGGAGTGATAGGTGTCAAATGGGTATTCAAGAATAAACGAGATGAGAATGGAGAAGTAGTCAGAAACAAAGCTAGACTTGTTACAAAGGGATACAGTCAACGGGAAGGTATCGACTTTGATGAGACTTTTGCACCAGTTGCCAAATTGAAAGCAATCAGACTATTTCTCGCATATGCAGCATACAAGAAATTCAAAGTGTACCAGATGGATGTTAAAAGTGCATTCCTAAATGGTATACTTGAAGAAGAAGTATATGTTGAGCAACCACCTGGTTTTGAAGAAGGAAATCCAGACCATAAAGTATACAGATTAGCTAAAGCTGTCTATGGATTGAAACAGGCACCCAGAGCGTGGTATGAAACGTTATCAACATTCTTGCTGGAATCAGGTTTCAGAAGAGGTTCTGTTGACAAAACACTGTTTGTCATCAAAGTCAAAGAACATATCCTATTGGTCCAGATATATGTAGACGACATAATTTTTGGATCTCAATCTCCCCACTTATGTGATAAATTTGTTGAACTAATGATGAATAAATATCAAATGTCCATGATGGGCGAGATGAATTTCTTTTTAGGCTTGCAGGTAAAGCAGCTACCAGATGGTATATTTATAAATCAAGCAAAATACATTAACGATCTGGTCAACAAGTTTGGAGTTAAAGACAGCAAGCCAGCCAAAATTCCAATACAAACCAATGGAAAGATAGATCCAGACCCAGAAGGCAAACCAGCAAATATAACAAAATACAGAGGCATTATTGGCTCACTATTGTACCTTACTGCAAGTCGACCAGTTATCACGTTTGCAGTTGGAGTATGTGCCAGATATCAAGCCAATCCCAAAGAATGGAAGCTGTCAAAAAGATACTTAGATATCTTAAAGGAACAGCTCACGTTGGTCTCTGGTATCCGCATGACGATAATTTTGAACTAACAGGCTATTCTGACTCAGACTATGCAGGATGCAAACTGGACAGAAAGTCTACTTCTGGTACGTGTCAGTTTCTTGGAAACAAGTTGATATCTTGGTTCTCAAAGAAACAAACATCCGTTGCCACATCAACAACAGAAGCAGAATATATGGCTGCTGGAAGTTGTTGTGCACAAATCCTATGGTTGAAACAGCAACTAAGGGACTACGAGATCAAAGTAAAGGAGATACCTATATTCTGTGATAGTTCAAGCGCAATAGCTATAACACAGAATCCAGTACTTCATACAAGGTGCAAACATGTTGATGTAAGACATCATTTTATTAGAGAAAGCATATCCAGATCGAGAAGATTCACACAGATATTCAACGTGCTGACATTCGGACTAAAGCTCTACCAGAAGAAAGATTTAAGATGCTATGTGGAAAGCTTGGATTACTAAGTCTGGATGATAGAACAACGGAAGGACACCAGACTGTTAACAACAGAAGGTCACCAGATTGTTAACAACAGAAGGTCACCAGATTGTTAACAACAGAAAGTCACCAGACTGTTAACAACAGAAAGTCACCAGATTGTTAACAACAGAAAGTTACCAGACTGCTAACAACAGAATGTCCTCCAGAATGACAGAATGCCAAGATGGAAATAAAAATTTCACGTGTCGTAACCTACTCAGATTGAAGAAAGTACCACGTGGAAATTATTTCTTAATTACTTAGATAAAAGACGTCACTTCGTATAATCAATCTCCGAGATTACAGTCTGCAAAGATATTTTCTAACCTAGATTTGCTAAACCTTCTATAGTTGTGATGATTAGCACATCTTTGGGAACTATCATCGAGAAAATCTCTGCAAGAAAAGGGAAAAAGGAAAGTTGCAGTGGAGAATGAGATACGCACACGCTCGCCTACAACCCTAGGATCTAGAGCGTATATCACACGCAAGGAAAGGCGGCAAAATAAAGGACTGAAGCGGGAAAACCTAAAAGGGAGATACACATCCAACCCTTCAAACTTTATCCTTTTCATCTGTGCCGTTGATTATTTTGTTATATATATGCGATATTCTTCACTGGACTATTCACCTTCACTTACATCGCACTGAGCACTCCTCATCCTAAGCACTTAAGAATTTCCTGGTGTGATTTCTCTGCAAACTTCTTCAAAACATCTTACGTTTGATCATGGCACCCCAAACTTCTTTGTTTCTTCAACATGTGGCCGAAGTTTAGAAGTTTCTTTCACCTGAACCCTATGCTGTGTTTGAGACTCACGGGTTTCGCAAACTTGAAGAAATTTTTGCCATGGTTACACGCTGCAAAGGTTTTAAGTTTATTAAATCTTCCATATATCTGCAACTTGCTACGAGTATTGGCCTATTACTTTACTTGCCTTATGAACTGATTAAAATGTCTTATCATTCTAAATAACTGTTTATGTGTGGACATTCATACTTGTTCATATAAACTGATGAATATACATATATGTGCCATGTATGTTCTTGTGGTGTTAGGATTCTGCAACATTGTTACTTCACACCCCAATATGTTCTTGGCGAAACATGTAGCTACATTTTATCTGACATGGCAGAGTGATAAAGATGGCAATGAAGCCAATGTGTTGATGCCAATCGGGGACAGGACCAGTAAAACCACATACAATGTCATCGCCATGATCAACCAGGCATATCGGTTGAAAGATGAAGGTCTGACATTGGACGATATCACCTCTGAACAACTGCAGGAGGCAGTGGAGATCGTAATGGTGATACCCATCGCATATACTGGAAGAATGTTTCAACGATCCCTCCTTCAACCAGGCTTCAAATTGCTTCTTGAATTGGTTCAAAGGATATTCCTCAACCACAGTGGATCTTATGATCAAGTAACTCCAGAGAAGTTCCGAATCCTCACAGCAGTTGTACTCAATCTCAGAGTCAACTGGAGCAGAATTTTGTTTGACTTAATGGCAAAAGAAGCAAAGTTGGTAACTTACACCAAGGATAGCAGAGGCAAAGGAGTTTCAGTGGAAGTGAGGAGGAATTTGCGCCACTCCACCAAAATCAGTCTCATGGTGGAACGATTTTTTAAGCAACAGGTTTGGGAAAATGCTGTTGAGTTCATCACCAGCCTCACTATCCCTAAAGATCAACATCAGCTCGAGATGTCTTTAGGACTCACTCCAGCATATTTCAACAAGATAACTGATGAAGTGCATCGTGTGGCACTTCTGGAGATGAGAAGTTCTAATCCCACATGGATGCCACCCACCAAAGGTGCTGAAAAATAGAAAGGCAAGGCTCCCAAGGCGACAGCAATGAAAGAAAAGACAGCACGCAGATCATCTGCTAAAAGGGGAAGTTCTGTTGAGACAGAAACTTCTGCCTCTCAGCCTAAACAGAAGAAGCGCAGATTAAGGAAAGTTGAGTCTCCACCACCACCAGAAACAGCAGCAGAACTGGGAGAGGAGGAGACATAGGCTGAGATAGTTCCTCCAGAGGCTCCACAAACAGAGGCTCCAGCGGCTGATGTGGAACCAGAAAAAATTTTCAACAATTTTCAGCTCGACAATTTTCAACAATTTTCAGCTCGACAATCATATTACTCTTCGAGTCGAAGATTGTCTGACAGCAACATGCAATACTCTACAAGAGAAGGCCACCCAAATAATTTCTGACTTCAACCAACACCAGAAGGACTACGTCAACGACATGGATACTGATATCCGACGAAGGCTTCGCACGGTCCAGAAAGCACTCAACAAGAAGATAGACGATGATCGTCTGGCTAACGAAGCAGATCAAGCTAAAATCAACCTCCGACTAGATGCTATAGAAGAGAAAGCGGAGAAAACAACTACTTTGGTAGCTGACCTTCTGGCCAAACAGCAAGCAACCATCGATATTGCAGTCGGACAGAAGGTTGCACAGCTCTCTACAGAACTCAAGGAAGACATTGCTCTATCCATTCACACTCAAATGGCCATCTTTGAAAAGGAGAAATTTGTGGAAATAATGAAGACACATCAGACAAATGTTTTAAATGATCTGCTCTATCCGAACCCAGAAGAATTCGAGCAGCAAACAACCCGCATCTCTGCTGTCGAAGAGCTCCAAGAAACGTATGACAAAACACTGTCTACAATGAATAGCAGACTAGAGCAGAAACTAGATGCCTCCGACCAGACAGTCAACTTACTGCTTGGATTCAAAGCTGATGCTGAAGAGAGAATGGAGAAGATGTCAGAGGAGATTACCTCGCTTCGCACACTCATCAAGACCCTCTTTGATGATGTCGAAAAGGGGAAAATCTCGGGAGGAAAAGGCAGCACGGGCATGAGTAAAGGAAAGACCTTCCAAACAGAAGAGGTTAGGGACGAAGCAGAAACCCCTGTGGCTGACATGGGAAAATCAGTGAGAGAAAGGCCAACCACACCACCAAGACCAGACCCTACCCTCCTTGGAACAGAACAAGCTCACACAGAAAAAGCTTCTGATATACAACGGACCCCCAGTGACAAAGGAAAGTAACCAATTGATGAGAGTGATCAGATAGTAGAACTGCTGTTGTTCGGGGTGAGCATGGAGCAAGCCTGTGATCCCATGTTCAGATCTCAATTCTAGAAGGAACAAGCAGAAAGGGAGAAGAAGATTGCTGCCCAGGAAGCCAAGGAGAAATCCTTCCAAAAACCCTTCTCCTCGCCTTCATCTGCAGAACGCTCACAACAGCAGTCCTCTCAATCAACTACTCAATCGAAGAAGAGAAAGAAGAAACCCTTCTCATGGAACCTGTCCTTAAAGAAACAGACACCTATTGACGCATCGGCTCCAGAAGGTGATCAAAATGACTGGGAGAAGGTCAAGCAAGGATTTATTTTGAACAGATATTTTTTGAAGGAGCCTACATACTCAGAATCAACTCCAGATGAGGACTTCATCCGATACCTGGAAAACTTCAGTGACCAGAGCCTTATACAGAGGGTCAAAACAGCTGCATCCGATGCCAAAATCCAGCTCAAGGCTCCAGAGAAAGAGTTTATGCTGTGCCCAACAATTCCAGGGAGTAACATTCCAGACAAGACCTACATTTTGAATTACATCAATCAACTGGCCAAAATCAAAGGGTATATGTTGGTCCCGAAAGAGCAAGGTTTGGTGTATGGGGGGGGGGGGGAATACACCAAATACTAACTTTTCAGTTTTACTTGACAGTTTATAAGAGAGATCAAGCTATTCTATACGAGAAATTGCTTGGCAGTGACTTAACAGATTGATAAGCAGATCAATGGCTGATTTAGTCCAAACAGATTACTCTCTTAGTGAACACACTTAGCAGACAATAAGAGTGATCTTATTACTTTCTAAGTGTAAAGTGAGTGCGGAATAATGGTGGATTTAGTGAATGCTCTTGTTTAGAAAACCTTAAGGAGTTAATCAGATCGATTAAGCAGATTGTTTGAGAATGCAGATTATATGATAGTGCAGAGGGTTAGAATAATAAACAACAGATAATAAGGAATGCAGGAATGTAAAGCACACAATGTTTAACGTGGTTCGGGAAATCCCTACGTCCACGATCTGGTCAAAGCTAGACTAGATTATCCACTACTAGGATACTCTGCTTCTTTATACTCGTGGAGAACGAGTCACAAGTACCAATCACAACTAGAGTGATACTTATGCACGAATGAAGGGTCGTGTCCCTTTACAACAGATTACCTCTACGTTACCACTAGAAAACTACTAGCTAGCAGGGTGATCTCCTTTCTCTCGACAAGACAGACTTGAATCGAGGTGGTTGGTGTGATGTAGAATCACAAGATGTTGAAGCTCTAGGTCTGGAATGCAGAAAACTTGAAGGATAATTGCAGTATAGCTCGCGTGTGTTCTCTATATTTTTCCAGATTGTTGTCTTCAACTATATAGGCTTTGAATTTTAAATTCTAGCCGTTGTTGATTGGCGTGGGATAGATGGTATATTGCCAATCAATGGTTTCCATCATATCCGTTCTTGCCATATAGGAAAGGTTGACTCAATCTTTGATTTATGGAAATCAGATTGTTAAAGGTCTCTTTCCTTATATAATTAAATCGTAGATCTTCTTTCCAAACCCTGTTGGATGGACTTTGATCTTGTCGTGGCAAGTGTATATGATGTGTAGGATGATGTCAGCTAATGGCTTGATGACTCAATCGCTCTGGTTCATCGCTGTAGGCATCGATCTGGTCATCGATCTGGTCGCTGTCTGTTACAGCAGATCGATTCCTTTGGGCGTGAAATCTTGACCTTCATCCTATTCTAAGTTGAGAATGACTTCTATAGGAACATCTCCTTTACATTTTAAGTCATCTCCTAATCTGTTCCAAAACATAAATCACCTAATCTATAGTGATCTGGTTTTTACACGAGGAACAGGTTATGTTCTAAGCTAAGTGTGTTTCGAGATACCATCATCAACACTAAAAACTTTAGGGTTCCCAACAATTTCCCCCTTGTTGATGATGTCGAAACCACACTTTACAAAAGATATCCTATCAGCTTATACAGTTCGATCTGGTCTGGTTTTCCAGATTGATCAAATTACGTTATTAAGTTTATAACGTTTTAGGATATTTTATATGTGTTCTGGACAATGAATTGTTGTCATCAGAAACTCAAAATGGATTTCATATATTGATAAGAAGACAAGAGAGGTTACAGATAGACAGAACAAATCATAAGAAGAGGCAGATCACGAAGATATAAGAATTAAGACTACTATCTGCTTTTTCTTCTCTCCTCTTGTTGCTTCTTCATTTTTGCTCTGGTCTCATCGGATATCAGCTGGACACTCTCGTATACTCCCTCTCTTACCCTTATGTAATCTGGGTCTTCAGCATCCACCTTATATCCTCTGTTTTCTGCTAGTTGGTTTATGAAGTTCAGCAGAAAGGTTTTGTCAGGGAGGTCTGTCCTAGGAATAGTGGGACAGGTCCTGAACTCCCTTTCTGGAGCAGTTATTGAGATTTGGGCTTTAGCAGCTGCTGCTCTGATCTCCTCCACCAGATCTCTTGCATCATTCTGATCAAGGTATAGATTGAAGGCTTCATCTGGTGTCCCTTCGCAGTAGAGAGGTTCCTTGAGGAAATAACGACACATGATGAATCCATATTTCAGGCCTTCAAATCCTTCCTTCAGGTGATCTGGGACCCAGTTGGTCTCTCCCTGTTTTGTCAATGATCTGCGTATGGGAGCAGATGAGAACCAGCTGGATCCTGCTCTTTTCTTTTTCTTGGAAGGTTGAGACTGGCTCGATCTGGTTGGAGAAAAAGTCTTCTGAGCTTGGAAGGAAGGAGAACTGGCTGGTTTCTTTGCAGTTGATGCACCAGACCCAGATCCTGTTAAGCTCTTTTTCTTTTCTTCAGCCGCCTTCTCTTTCTTCTTTTCTTGCACCGCAGATGGCTTTTTCTGCCCAATTCCTTCCCCCTTTTCGACATCATCAATAAATGATTGAATGAATGTCTTGAGGGAGGTGACCTCGTTCTTCAACTCTGCGACCTCCTTGTCAGATTCAAATCTGCTAGACAGCAGCGAGGTGATGTTGAGGTTGGAATCATTGAGCTGTTTCTGAAGAGAAGTCTGTGTGTTGGCCAGGTCAGATTTGATCTCTTCTTGTGCTGCCTTGATATCAGCAGTTTCATCAAAGTACGATTTGATCAGAGCTGATGTGGGGTATTGCAGGTCATGTAACTTCCTTTCTACAAAGGCTTTGCCATCAGATTCAAACTGCCTGAGGAGTGATCTGGTGTATGAATTAGCTTCTTTGACGATGTCTGCTGTGAGACCATCAGTCTGCTCCTTGACTATGTCGTGCACCATATCTTTTTCTTTGGCTGCAAAGGCACTGATGATTTTTTACATCTCCTTCACTTTGAATTCAGTGGAAAACAGATTTTGGTCAATCTGTGCTTTCCTCTCATCAGCAGCAGCCCGATCATCATCTAGTTTCTTGTTGATTTCTTCAATCTTCAGTCTGCAGATTCGCTTCAGATCAGAGTCGACCTGATTGACATGAGTTTGCAGGTGGTCGTTGAACTCTGTGAGTATGCGGGTGGCTTCATCTTGAACTGTGGTCAGTGTGCCATACATGTATTGATCCACCTTCTTGGAGATGAGATCTCTGATTTGTGTATGAGACAATGATTGATGTTGGTCCATCAATATGTCCTCCAAGGTGAATGTCTGCACATGGACATTAAGTGCAGCGGCAGCAGCAGGAGTAAGGATGTCATTTGTAAGCTCGCCTCCTATATTCTGTCCAAGAAATTCTTCTTTTTCTGGTTCTCCCTCAGTTGGTGCAGGTGGAGTAGTGATCTGCACACCAGTGTAAGTCATGATCTGATCTGGTGCAGGTTCTGCTATTGCTGCACCCTGTTGGTGAGCATCAGATGGAATCTCAACATCTTCTTCATCAACTACACTGTCATAAAAATCTAGCTTTCCAGCCTTCTCATATATTGCTCTCAAATTAATCTGTAGCTTCTGAGCTTCGAGCTGGGCAATGGCAAGAATAGACTGTGTGAAGCTTTCTCTTAGTTCAGCCACAGATGAGATCTCAAAAATATTTAGCAATGTGGCTTCTTCTGCCTTGAGCTGGTCAATTGATCTGATTTTTAGCAGTGCATCCAACACATAGAATTCTTTGTCTTTGATCAGCAGCAACAGTTTGACTCTCTTAGCTGCATCATAGCTCTCTGGTGTGAGCTGGATGCCTGGAAATATGCTGAGGACAGCTCTGTCTGCTTCTGCTTCAATCATGTTGACTACTAACTGAGCTGTTTTATTCTCCACATCTTCATCTGAAGATTTAATTGCTTCTTTATCTTCTTCATTGATCTGTTCTAGAGACTCAGCAGAAGATGAGCTGACCGTGTGAGCTGGAGAAAAGTCTCTGGGCTGATCTGGATGTACAGTTGACAGAGGCTCCACATCTTCTGGTTCATCAACCAGCACAACAACTTCTGCCTCCTCAACCTCCTGTTGAGGGATAGCAGCTTCTGTAGTAGCAGGTGCTTCGGTCTGTATCTCAGCAGACAGTTTGTGAAGCCTTCTGCGCTTGGGTTTGGGCTGCTGTGCTGCTGTAGAGGTGTCTGTTTCAACAGAGCTGGCCCTCCTGGTCACTCTCTTGGAGGGGGTTCTCTCGGATGGCTTCTCCTTAGTGACCTTAGATTTTGTGGAGTGATCTGCTGGACCAGATGGAGGAATCCAGATGGGATTTGAGTTCCCCATCTCCATCAGAGCATTAAAGACTACCGGGTCCTTTGCTCTGGTAATCAGATTTGCTGAAATGCCCATCGACATTTCAATCTGATGTTGGTCCTTAGGAAAATGCTGTTTCACATTGAACTCAATTGCTGAATCCCATTGGTGATGAGGAAAGAATGATTCCAGCATAAAGCTGATCTTTGTGGAATGTCGAAGTGTGCTCCTTTTAACTTCAATGCCAGGGGAGCTGCCTTTCACGAATAGGATCATCTTGGCCTCCTTTGCCAAGAGATCGTATAAGATCCTGCTCCAGTTGACAGGCAGATCAAGAACCACGGCAGCTAATATCCTGAACTTTTCAGGGGTAACCTGGTCGTAGGATCCATTGTGATTTAGGAAAATCCGCTGAACAAATTCAAACAGGATTCTAAACTCTGGTGCAAGAAGTGCTCGGACAAACATCCTATTTGTGTAATGGATGGGGACTATCATCACCATTTCCACAGCTTCTTGCAGCTGTTCTACAGTGATTTCACCTAGTTCTAGTCCCTCATCTTTGACCTTATAAGCAGCATTGATAAGGTTGGTGACATTGTAGGGAGTGTTACTGACAGTATTCCCTTTGCTCACCCTGATGGTGGCCTCCTCTCCACCTCTCTCTCCCTGCCATGAGAGATAAAAGGCTGCAACATCCTTGGGTAGGAAGTGCACAGGGTGTGAAGTAATAATTTCGTAGAAACCTACATAGAACATAGTAGTATAGATGTGAGCACTATCCTTCCATCAGTGAAGTATAAGTGCCACAAGAACAGTTTATGCAGTTTTATGTAATAAACAGAGATCACATACAAGATAATAGATACAGAGTAAAAACATTTTGACATAAGAATAAGTTTCAAAAACGAAATAAGAAACCTTTGCACTGGCGGACGAGATCAAATGCCTTTTCCAGTTTATGAAACCCGAAGGTGTCAAGAACCGCAAAAAGGTCTTGGTGAATATAAGGTTTCAGAAAATTCGCTTGTTCCAGAAAAGCAGACGATTTGGGAGCCATTTTTGCTAGAAAGTGAGAGTTTTGCAAGAGAGAATTTTTGGGAGGCAGAAAATTTTCTAAGTGTTTCGAAGAATATGTGAGAATAAGTGATACATGAACCGCCTTATCAATCTATATACGCGAAAGAAGAGATAAGTAGGGTAATAAAATATTCAGAAATTCTTCCCTTTTTCAGCTTTCCCGCCTTTCCATGTACTAGGTTTTCAACCCATAGTCGCCTCTCTTTATCGTATGATGCACGCGCTATGATCGAACGGTTATGTGATGGCGCGTTATTTTTGATGCAATCTTTTATCTCTCTTTTTCTTGATTTGGTAGATATTTTCTCGATCACGTCTCCCAATTACTGCATGCAATCATCAAAAATAGAAGATTTTGAAATCAAATGTCAGAACATATATATATTTAGTCACCGTATATAGTTGACCTTTCCCCCTTAACCAAGTAATGGAATAATTAGTAATAAATATTAATTTAACATCCACGTGTCTTTAGGTAATCTGGTTGAGGTCAATCTGGTTGAGCGTTTGTTAACCACTTTCTGTTCAAGACATCTTTCATTTTTCTGGTTGAAGCTTTTCTGGTTCAACTTTCTGTTAAGGTTGACTAACTTCACTTTGAGACTTGCTGGTTTGAGACTCTCTGGTTTAGCTTTCTGTCTTTGAGACTTGCTGGTTTCTTTCTTTTAGTAATTCCCGGTTGGAATTTATTTAATCTGTATTAATGTGTGTATTAGTGATCTGGTGTTAGTTCCCTGTTGGAATTTCTAGTGATCTGGATCTTATCACTCTGGACCATGATGATCTGGTTTTGATTCCCTGTAGGATTTTATCAATCTGAATCATGATGATCTGTATCAAGTCCCTGTACGATTTTATTAATCTGGATCATGATGATCTGGTTTTGATTCTATGTAGGGAGGTAGAGATTGGTCTGGTTTATGTTAATCTGTTCCTATCTTCAAGATTTAAGAGTCCTAGTTTTCCACAAAGCAACTTAAATCTTGCTTCTGGTAATGCCTTAGTGAGGATATCTGCTCTCTGAACTTCAGTGTGTATCTTCTCAATCTGTACATGTTTTCTTTCAACATGGTCTCTTATGAAGTGATGTCTTACATCAACATGTTTGCATCTGGTGTGCAGCACTGGGTTCTGTGTAATTGCTATAGCACTTGAGCTGTCACAGAAAATTGGTATTTCCTTGACATAAATCTCATAGTCTTTAAGCTGTTGTCTTAACCACAGTATTTGTGCACAACAACTTCCAGCTGCCATATATTCTGCCTCTGTAGTTGAAGTGGCAACTGATGTCTGTTTCTTTGAGAACCAAGAAATCAGTTTATTCCCTAAAAACTGACATGTACCAGATGTTGACTTTCTGTCCAGTTTACATCCAGCATAGTCTGAGTCAGTATATCCAGATAGCTCAAAATTGTCTTCACACGCATACCATAATCCTATATGGGCTGTTCCCTTAAGATATCTTAGTATCTTCTTAGCTGCTTCCATGTGAGACTCTTTGGGATTTGCTTGATATCTAGCATGTTGGGAACCCCATAAAATATTCCAAGTTTTGATGATGGTTTTTCAAAACACACTTGATATAATACATGTTCTGTACCTTCTGTTTGGTTTCAGCATAACAGATAGTCGAAACTGGTTGAAACAGAACGATAGAAGACATCTCGAACAGATACTAAAACCAGCCAGTCTCGAGCAGAAGGCTAGAGCAGAAGGCTTAGTCTCAAGACAGAAACGCTAAACCAGCAAGTCTCAAGACAAAAGACTAAACCAGCAAGTCTCAAGACAGAAGACTAAACCAGCAAGTC